>JAGVSQ010002868.1:0-23271 GCA_022683975.1 Rhyacophila evoluta | reverse complement strand
TAAAAATTAGACGAACAAACAACAAATAAATAGCTGAATTTATTTAGCAAAAAATACCGTGCCATAACATTTCGAATCCCATAATATTTACATTATTTTCTAATTTTCACAAGGTTTATTTGTTAGGAGTTTTCTTTGTCAGTTGAACGTGTTTAATCGAGGATGATGAAAAATCAATATGTACATTCAACATTTCATTTCTAGGTTTATTGTAATCTAGCTAACGACTTTGAAATAAAATACACACAAATCGTGCACTTCTACTGTATTTTCAGTAAGTTATATAATAAATTTTGTATCATTATTTTTTCAAATTAATATAAATCGTATGACTGTAAATAAATGCCATCGATAATATCGTCATATTATATATTTTAATATCAATTGATTTTAGGTCCTAAAGTAAAAGCTGTGTACGCCACTGCGTGATTTTGAACTCTTTAGCAAGGTGTAGACCTGTTCTCTGATTCCGCCCTCTCTCGCCCGCCATCCCCTCTTTCCGAGGCACTCTCGCTTTCAGGCTGCGCGTCCAGCCGAGACCTCCGATCATTTTGTATTCCTTGAACAAAGCAGTCACGAGCGCTGTTCCTATGGGAAAGCTTTTGTGCTTTTAATACTTATATCATTTATATTGAATACATGCACTGTAATATTACATCAAAAAAGCTTTACTTAATACCACTTTTTTGTTTTATCGAGGACGATATTACTTTAAAAGTCGATTTTATTCGTTATTTTTCCAACGAGCCAGTGATCAATCATTTGTTCTATCCAACTATTAATACGAAAATTATTAACATGTTATCTTCTTGGTAATCGAGAAGTTAGAGTGTGCGTATGAAGGCACATACGATATTATATAAGGCACATAAGAATTACGGATACGAATCCGGGGAATGCAGGTTCGATTCCCGCATCTACTGGGTTTCAAAAATCCAAAAATACATGACTAGATGCCCATTGGGTTGAGAAATTGTCAGACAACCAATTCTCGTGAAAAATAATCTGTCAAGACATGATTTCACATTGATATATATACTCACACTTACATAGATCTGTATGCTCCACTTTCAGAAAGACCATGATTCATGTGCATATAAACGAATCGAAATGCGATCAATGAAATAATTACAGATTAAAATTTTGAGAGATATTACACAAATGACACTCAAAACACTACACTACTTATTACAGAGCAATTATTTTGATACGTGCAATAGCGAAATAACGAATGCTGATATCTCAGTCAAGGGAATTTCAAATGTATCTGATTATAGGAAAATCTATCTATATAAATAAAAATGTAAGTGTTCGTTTCTTCAGAATCTTAAATCTCCAAAAGTTCTTCACCGATTGCTTTAAAATTTAAAAATAACGTTGCATTTGAATACGCAGGTGTTTTTACATACCTACTGTTATAAAGATGTCACACCTGTGGCAGGTAAAAGCATGTTTTTTTTAAAAACAGCGTCACTTAACCAGACAGCTACAGCAGCGTGTGGCCGAATATAGCTAGTTATAAATAAAATCATTATACTTTATGCATCAAAAAGCAAAAAAATGACGTCTTCTCCTTACACGTTTTAAATTACATTAATTTAAATCTTTATTTTGTTTAATTATACTATTGCGTATTAATTATAAAGTCAGTAAACCCATTAATAAATGTTGAAAGATTATAAATATAGTCGTGACACATTTACAATACCTAAAACAATAAACTAGTGGGATTAAAAAAGAATACAAAATATAAACTGTCTCATCTCTACGTTTAATATGTGTTTGAACATATTTTAATAAAAATAAAATAGCTAATTTCATTTTTAGCTTACCTGTATATCATTTGTAGGTATTGACAGTAAAATATATTGAAAACATAACACAGTTTAACCGACAAAAAATATGTAAAGCATTAATCAATGCTGATTTTACAAGCTATGTTTCTGTTATATCATACAAATATCACTGGCTTAAAACAAAGCTTGTGGATATTTATCAAATGATTATGTTTCTTTTTGATATTTTAATAAATTACCGTATCATACATAGTCCGCCAAAATAGTAAGAAAAGGTTAAAGAACTTATTCAAATTGTATCTTATAAAAATGCACGAGTTTTTGTTATTAATTGTGATACAGTTTCAAAATGAATTAACATTATTTTACCTTAAAGGTAATCTCCACGATAGCGCAGAGTTTAGCGTGCGCCTAGAGCAATCCGGGGATTGCGAGTTCAATTCCTACATCTGTCGGATTTAAAATAATCCGAAAATGCCAGACTGGGTCCCATTCGAGTTTAGCAGTTGTCTGACAAACAGTTCTCCTGAAAAATTATCTGTCAATATGTCTACACATTAAGGAGATTCATATACTCCATTTTCGGAGCGAACATGTTATTTAAAAAAATCTTAAAATTTTACAATATAAAACGAAATTTATTCGGACACCAAACGCCTAAGCAACACACACATATTTTCCGCAAACATATTTGTAAGGCTGTGTCGATTGATTAAATAAAATAAAATATTTTAAGCATTGTCACAATAAATAACTAGAAAGCACTAATTTTATATTTAACAAAAAACGTGCATCAATTGTAAAAATATACAAGAAATTAATTGTTTTATCTCTACGTTGGTATCAGTTATTCTGATAAGTAACTAGCATGATACGCAATCGAAATTTAATTATAATAAATAAATAAAAAAAACAGACAGAACAAGACCAAAGGAAGCCAAAAATTTGCATGTCTGAATTGTATTTGCATAATATTAATGATATAATAAATTATTTTTTTATATACGGTATTTACTTTGCTGTTTAATAAAATAATTAAACATTTGTAAATCAATAGTTGTTATTGCCTATACTTTTTATGATACATATATAGAGAAACTTGATTATTTTTTGTAATTATTTTTAATTAATGTTTTTATTTAGATTTGAAGACCAAACGGTTAAACATTAAAGTCTCTCTGGTAGTGTAAAGGTTAGCGTGCGTGTCTTGCAATCCGGAGAATACGAGTTCAAAATACAGAATGGACCCATCGAACAATTGTGTGAGAAGCAATTCTCGTGAAAAACAATTTGTCAAGACATGTCCTCACATTATGGAGATCCATATACTTCACTTTTAGAGCGTACATCTTCACACCGTGTCGATCTATATGCTCCATTTTCAAAACGGACATGTTAGAAAAATTATTGTTGCCAGTTATCTACAAGCCCGATTTCACATCTTCGTTGCAGATGATCACTATTGAAAGGCGCATTATTTACATCCGTTAGCGTTGTAATGTTTTATCTATTTGAAAATTGTATCATTATTTTTACTCTACAATATAAACAAAAACAAATGCAGTTTTATACGTTTCTCGAATATAAAAAAATCTGCATTACATCTGGGAAACAAAAAATAAGAAACATCTGGGCTTCATTTTAAATGTCACACGTAAAAACATGGAAATGTCACTTAATAATAAATGTCGAGAGATTAATCGATTTCACTTCCAAAACTTACATTTTCAGTGAGTGATACAAGTATTTATAGCATATATTATACACTCCATTGTGAAACAATGGATATATCTGCGTTTGATTTAAAACGTCACACACATTTGTTATATTTTATTAAATAACACGTCATTGCGCACACAATGTAAAATATATATTATGCAACCCACGTAGTTCAGCGCCTCGTGGTTTAGTATACTTATTATTATTATTTCAAATGAATCACACTTTTTGAAAATGATACAAAAACACATTTTCGTTTCCTATATGGGTTCGATTATTTGACTCATGCTTTAAAAAATGAATATTCTGTAAAGAACATATTGAAAACATAACATTGGTATATCCATGTTCACGTTTTTTATCTGCATTTTGTTTTTATTTTAAATGTTAATATCTACAATATATGCGATTGAGGTATATAAATAAAATATTAACAATGATTATAAAAATTCATATAATACAAATGATGTGACGCTTTGATGCTTAGGCATGCTAAGTGCTCAAGGTGCAGAAAATCTTGAGCCAAATCGTAGATAATCTATGATATTTTATAAGACGCCAATAAATGACTTTTGCTGTATTTTTTATATCAATGATGCATTGTATTGAATAGTTCCAAATCCTACCTATTCAATGCACGCATTCTATCTGTGCTACTATACGGTTATGAAACATGGCACCCAACAAAGGCCCAAAGCAATTATATTCTAAGTGTTAAGAACAGATACCCGCAACGGATTATAGAGTAGTATTACTTCGTTTAAAATGAACAAATAAGAGAACGGACCATGCAGCCACTGATTATTGAAAAAGTGGAGCTGCAACGCTGGACCTGGCTCGGCCGAATATTGCGGATGCCTCAAGTGAGTCTTAACCTAACCTGCCTATTCTTTAAGCCAACCGGTTCACGGCGCCCTGAGAGACCGGTCAATATTATATATATAAAATGTATTTGGTGGTGTTACACGATGCTGGTAGACCTGGAGAAGCGCGAGTATGCTGTCGGGTGACATGGATTATCGGAGGTCGCATTAGGTTTCCGCATGGTCCACTTGAGGAACGGATATGAAAGAAGAATTGAATATGGGTGGTGTTTTCTTCACTTCGGTTAAGTCTTATTTCAATATCGCTATATTTATATATGATTTAAATTTTTAAAAATCTAATGAGACAAAAAATCAACATATTAACAAAGATGTATACAAACGAGGTATATGTGTGTTTAATAAATATTCCGTCGTATAAGTGATTGAACAAACCAAACGATGTAAACTAATAAATAAATTCCAACTGAATTAAATTGTCAGTCCTTATTATTTATATGCCTTGTTTCTTATATAATAATTTATACTATTAATGAATATGCAATAATAATATTTGGTTCGATATTAATCGAGACGGCCATATTTCGGCGATAAACCTGGCTCATAAACGTGCTGCGGATGCTACCTCAACCGTTCTACGTCTTTTTCAGTCGGAATGTGTTTTGACTTCATTCGATGCCATTAAATATCAACAAGATGTATTTATTATTAGGGAGCATACTCTTGGTGTAATCTTGAAAGATGGAAGAGGATTAGCTAGTAACTAATATAGAAATTCTTGGAGGTACCAGAATCTGGTATTATCAGTATTACGTTTTTTATAATGCGATTAATTGAAGTTGAATATCTCTTCATTGTACTTGCTTTCATCGTCCACCACCCGCCACGTATCCACACCCGTTATGCTGGTGTATACCGTGGCGTAACGAATGTTGAACACTCTCCAAAGTGCCATAAGTTGGAAGGAGCATTAGTTGGTTTGCACTAAAGTGTGCGTGATCCCAATTTTAAGCCCTGAAGAGACTTTCTCGCATGCCGTAAGATTTCACAATCTTTTTAAAAGTTTGAAAATTAGCTTTTGTAGAAACCAAGTCGCGATAGCCGATCGGTCTGATAAATTATCGAACCAAATTGAAACGCTCTTCCCTTTCAACCGACATATTAAGACGATGTGATTAGCATTCTGTAGTTTGCCAAGCTGACAGAGCTTGTAAGCACAACCACCGTGACTGTTCACTGTACAAAAAATCTTCTATCAATGTGTGAAATGTAAAGTGAAATAATTTACAAGTATCTTAATACTTCAAAAAAGGTCAATTGAGTTCGTCTCGGGTTCATTTCCCGCGAAAACACTTTGAACTTTTGCAGATGAGTTGTACACGTCAGCGCATTTGAAAAATTACTTGTGACGTGTTCTGAGGAAACGGGTTCAGTAACTCATTTACTACAATTACTCAAGAGGTGACTTGCGATACTCACTTGTTTCTTTAGCTCTTTCTTGCCTCGTGTGTTTGATTTTTTTTATTTCGCGCTTTTCAACGTAGCTATGCACAGCGATGTGAATATTGACCGTAGGCTAGTTTTGGTGATTAGGTGTTAAAAATCTTGAATTAATTAATCGAACACACGTTGCTAAGTATACAACCGTATCTACACATTTAAATCAATCTTATATTTAATTCGTAAGCAAAAAAAAAACGCAAATCGCAAGCGCACAACGAAATAATCAATCATACGAATTGTAAGGAATGGATTTATAAATAAAAAATGTTCATAATGGTGCGGTGATTTCATTAAAATTAAGCTGTACAATATTAAATCGACTGTATTTGTTTCTTTCATATCTGGTGGAGTGGGTGAGTCTCATTTGTATGCACAGTGTTGTACACTCCAACCGAGGTTTTTAGAATTCATCCTGGTATATTATACTTGATTCGCTCAGCATTCGTTACACAATGGTATAAGCCTGAATGATGCAAAGACGTAACGGATAAGATGGTGGAGAAATCATTGTTGGAATATTTTGAAAGGAAACTTTCCAGTAATATTTTCAGAAAAATTAGGAAGAGAATACAACATTACGCACAATGCATCGAAAGTATCCTGTTCATCACGTGTTTAAATTTTTTATTCAGAAAACAGTCTCAAACGAACATTTAAGCAAGAAGCTAAATCTGGGAAGAGAAAAAGTCTGCAAAATTGGTAGAATAAAGGTGTGGCAGTGAAATCTTAAGGAGCTGATCGAAGGCTTTCAAAGGTACAAGTATTTCGTGTCTGGATTCAAACTAAGAAATAGTTTCGTGAAATATAATTAAGAGAAAAATTGGTCCAAGAAAAACGGATTCATGCAGCAAAAGATTGACCTTATCTAATGTTCATGACTTTTGCACGTGAGCTAGAAATACGTGTTGACGATCAATGTGAAATTTTTCATGGGAAATACGTTTAATTGTATTTAGAACAGTTTTATATTGAAATAAGCTCAAAATTACTATCGGAAAGAAGATCAAATATTGTATGTACATTCCGGTTATGAGTTTTATGAATTCGTTCAAACAATGGGATGTAAAAATTGTTTTGTTCTTATTCAAATTATATTTTTATTGTATTTAATTATGTACTATTGAAATTGTAAACTAAAATGATGAGTTAAACCAAATAGACGTTTATAACTAAATGAATATGATTGTGTGTAAAAAAAGCATTTTAAAATAATGAATACAGTATGTGGGCGATATATTTTATAAATACAAGCTTGAAATATTATGCTAAAAATTAATTTTGGGTACTTAATAACAAACGTAAATATCACAAATCATTAAATCATACTCGGATTTGTAGCAAAAACATATTTAGTTATCTGTAAAAAAAGATTTTTTTTACTTTCATCCAAATCATCCTTTATTCTTCGCGAAATCCATGAAATAAATCACACTGATTTTTTTTATCCTGGTCGTTTTTTTGGCGCCGTTCTTATTGCAATTTTATAACCAGTTAATTTTTGTAGAAGTTTCCTGTAAACATGTAGAAATCAAGTTAAGCCAAATTTCTTAATCGTAAACCTTAGCACATCTTATTCTAATATTTTGCTTGCGTATTATCACTGGAAACAATCTACATTGTAAAAAAATAATACGAGCTACAATGGAATTCAAATTTAGACCGCACTTAGATAACTATTTATTGGTTTAAAGTCGTGATCACCTTTAGCGGGACTACGAAGTGTGTCTTGATAATACTCTTCACCTATCGAGCTTTATCTAATATTACGATTTGGTGCTGTGATCAGTTGTGGTAAAGGCCATTGCTCTGGTGAATTGTCGGTTCAATTTTTCTTCAGGACCTGCCAAACCTTTGTGTCTTAGTTATTGTTTAACGCTGCACTACTCATGAACTAATTCTAATATCATAAATCAGATTAATAGAATTATTTCGATATTCTGAAACAAATTGTGTAGCTCGGCGTTTTATAGAATAAAGCCGTGTAAAGATAAAAAAATATATTTCAATACGGTCCCGTGAGCATTAGAGTTTTCCGAACCTTAATAATTATATGCCATAAAAAAACTATATCGCCGTCTTATATCTGCGGCTATTTTTTGCAATCGAAATCTCAAATCGTGCCATCGGTTCTGAAACATGAAAGATCACGGATTGCTGGCTTGGTTTATTGGCACAATTCAAGGCCATTTACGGTCGGACGTTAACGTCAATGGCGAAATGATAAAACTCAAAAAATAAATAATCTCAAATGCCATTGCGTTCTTATGTAATATGTGTATCATTATTTGATACCTCATGTATTATAGTCGTGGATGTATTTATGTTTATCGGCTGTGAATAAAATACTTTATATCGCATCGGTAGTCGAGTTGGTAAACGCGATGAATCATTTGTCACAGGTTCAAAGCACGTTCCTGCATAAAAGAAATGCAAGACCTATTTCATTATTCAAACGATATACTGTAATTATTAAAATACTGTCCGTCAGTTGTGTTGTTATTCCATATCAGAAAACCACCTTTTGAGTATTTGTTTTTTTTTATATCGTCGCCAATATTACAGGAACACGTAACTCTATTTGTTGATTTAAGCCACTTTGTAAAGTATAGTTTTATTTTTTGCAATCTCCGAAGAATTTAATTGTTACATTCGTATACACAACAATCAATTTATCAATATGAATAAACAAAAATAAATTAATATATTGAACATGTTCTTGATTTTTATATCGACAGAAACCTAATTTTTAATTGATGTCATTTCATCTCCAAAAATGGTTTACCATCTAACTATCTATCTTGTAACATTTTGTTAATGTAATTCAATACCAAATTAAAGTTTTTATATTTACGACCAATAGTTAATAAAATGTATAATAAGAACTAATAAGAGTCTAAAAAAATAAAATCATCGATTAAACGTAAATAAATATATTTATACGTTGGGTGAGTCCAAAAATATAAATTACAGCCATACCCATAAAGATAATTTATTTATAACACACTAATACTATTGGACATTCTAATATTATATACATATATTCAAATTACTGAAGTTTCATAAAATTTTTCAACATATGGTTTAATACTTAAAGTATTATAATATACAAACAAAGAAACGTGTAATTATTGTATATAATTAATTTCTATGGAAAGCACTCTTCTTTAAAAATACATACTATTTAAAAATGAATGAAAGTCGAATTGTAAACTGAAGTACACAATATCGTTTTTCTTTTGTATCGTATGTAGTCAGTATTTGCCTGTCTGGACATTGGAAGTACGTGGACAAGACGTGCGTGACATTCATACAAATTCGTTTTTACTAAATGTTATTTTCGGCACAATAAACTGCCATTTGCGATTTTCGATCGATGAATTCCAATTACCGTATTATATTTAAAATTGGCAAGAAGTATCATCGACTACATTGCCTCCTTAGCTCGAATGACCAATGTAATGTCTTGTAAATACTTACTATAATATTATATAATAATTACAGTCAACGCTATACATGAATACCCAGCGGATATATTAAACAAACAGGCCAAAGATCCAAAATTAGATCTGAGGAACATATGAGGTATTTTTACAACAATTTAATGTAAATTATTAGTATGATTATTTTCTTCTTTAATACTAATTGATTCACTATTACTTCTCTGGCGACCGAGTGGTAAACTACAATAGATTTATATCCCACGGCTGCACAAGGATTTTAAAATAATTAAACACGCAGGACTGAATGTTCAATACATCAAGGGAATGGCTGGAAAATAATTCTCGGGAAAAAATGTCAAGGTAAGTCTTCACAGTGTGAAGATGCGTATGCTTCATTTTGAAAGGAGACATCTTCATTTGGTAATATTCTATATCAACTGTGGTAAGGAAAAGGGACGTAACCCGCTCAGAGCAAATTTTACAGGAAGTACAAAAAACACAAATTCAATGATTTCGGGCCGAAATCGAAATATTAAATAAATAGCCTTAAAGTGCACGAAGTCTAACACTGGTATTTGATTTACCCGATCTAATATTATTTTAATAAATTAATTAAGAAAAACCAATAATTGATGTGGCGGTCCTTTTCCTGGTCGTATATTTTACAAGACATCATTTTTTCAAATTTAATAGCCTAATTTATATACTAGTTTGGAATTTGCAGCTTACATCCTTATGATAGAACGTGGATTAAATTGTATACATTATGATTGTCGAAATAAGCTATTTTGAAAATACTGGGGGATACGTCTTTTTTCCTTTTCACAGTCGATTTGCTAGACCTTTGCAGTACCCATTCAGACATTCTACAACTTTCGTAAGCTACTTAGCTTATGTAACAATGTATTAAACAACACAATGTATAACTATTATTATTAACTATCAATTATTATGGGAGTCGATTAAACAAATTCGAAATCCTATCGAAACATTTTTTTAAGACAGAACATTGCTTATTTACTAATCTGTCTGTACTAGACTGCATTTCGGACAGGGCGAACTAGCTACAAATTATAAATAAAAAAATTCAAATCTTTCAAAACCTATGATGTTTCGGTAGGAATTTAAGTTAATTTATTTCCATATTCATTAAAATCAACAATGAATTCATCCATTTAACGTGTTTTTTATTATTCAAATGAATTTCCTTGTATCAAAAACTCAACCGAAAAGTGAAAGAGTGTATAAGGGTAAATTTAATTATAATGGGGGCCTTGTATAATGATAAAAAAATTGTGAACACCTTGTGGAAAGCACGCTGCACCGACCAGTTGCCACGGTGGACTGAATGTTTGCATTTCAATGCACAAAACGCACCAGACCATAGTCGAATCAACGAAAGTTTACTTTCATTTCAACGTGTAACAAAACATATCCCTCGGTTTTGAACTTTTAACCGATAACTTTCAAAACCTTGCAATAAATTATTGTTTGAACTATCCATTTTATATAGTTAATAAATACAGTATGAATCATAAGATTACGCGTTTCCGATCTGTTTTATTATCTAGGACCATTTGATGATAGTGATAACGAGAAGTTTGAAATGTTAGAAATTAATTTCAGCACACGCATAATAAATAATCAGGTAATACAATTTTTTAAAAAATGTGTAGTTTAGATTAAAAGTATGTTACAAATTTACAAAAATACTTTATTTTGCCGTTTAAATAATACATAAACCACTATGGGACGTTATTTATAAAAGAATCTTTAAAGACAGAGTGGTCTTACATATTTAAAAATCTTACCAATATTATAATAAATTGTCATTTGAGTGGAAACACTGTCCTCACATTTCAATCTAAAAATACCATTGCAGTATTGGAAACAATTTAGATATCGAATATTTATTGAAGAATATTTATATTCTATACGAATAACCTTAGTGTGGTTGTACTATAATTGTTAGGCATTTATACAGTGCAACCAAGCGGGGTTAGCCAGACGGGGCCGAGCCGGTTCGCTGCATCCACACGTGAACGTGTGAACGCATCCCTTTTTATAGTCTTTTCAAGGACAGCACTATTATTTTATTATAGACTTGATAACTGGTATTATTCAATGGCAGTGCAGTTTGTTTCCCTTCTGTCTGACTGCGATACTTTTTAATACACATACATACATATTGTAATTTATTACATTAAAACTAGACTGATATCAGTCTTTACACAAAATTTCAAAGATTTTATTTTACCGTGTCCGTTATGAAAGAAGAGCAGATAGATCCATACAGTATGAAGATATTTGCTCCAGTATATAGATATCCGAAATGTGAAGACATATTATCTTGACAGCTTATTTTTCATGAGAATCGGTTGTCAGACAATTGTTCAATCTAATGGACATTCAGTCTGCATCTTTAGGTATTTTTTAATTTAGCAGCTGTGAAAATTGAACACGCGACCTCCGTAACCTAAGCGCGCACGCTGATTTCTCGGCTACCGGGAAGAAACGTACTACATTTTATGTTGGATTTTTAGTTCCAATAATTATTTAGTGATATTTATTTAATACACCAACAATTTTTTATTCGATACGACGGATATGTCGATAGCGGAAACGATAAGTGTAAAAATTTATAACATAATATAATAAAGTGTCTGGCCATAAAACTGACTTTATTTTCTATTAAAAACTAATTAAATATTACAACGAACAGTTTTAATAATAATACACGAGACACCATCTCTTGAATCTATGATAAAAATAAATTAAAAACATAAAATTGACATCGTCTGAACAATTCTTGCTCAAATGTTGGGGGTTGTTTTTTTTTGTATTCAATTTCCTTTCATATCGAGATGCACTCGTAAATCTCAAAACCGGAATCGCAAGTTCAAACCCTACAACGGCATACGATCTATAATATTAATAAACTTCAGTAAGTAAAAATGATTATCTTGAAATGTTACCCAACTTGCTGCGCTTGCCTACCATGTTTTATTTTTTCAATACGTATTTTTACGTCACTGTTATCTCAGTTTTATTGCATGTATAAAACAACATAATCTCTCATACATTACATTACAGTATCTAAATGATTACAATTTGAAACATTGTATTTATATTATGACGCGATGATAAATCACGTTGTTGTATACTAAATTACATATTATAGAAAATTTAAATACGAAATCAATCGGAAATACTTTACTTGAGAGCAAGAATTTTTGTTCTACCTGTAAATTTCTAAATTTTGGTCGATGATAAATTAACTAGAAATCATCTTCAAATCACGAATGCCCTATTTGTTAGCGCAGAGTTTAGCGTAAACGCTTTACATCCGGGGAATGCAAGTTTTATTTCCACAACTACTGAATTTAAAAAAATGTAGGACTTGATGCTCATTAGGTTGAGTAATTAATTTAATCTGTTCCATGACAACTGCACACATGACAAGTGCTCACACCAACACAGAAATCAATATTAAGACATTTTATACTTAATTTACGTAATTATATTATACGTAGGTATCATTGAAATAAAAATCTACCAATACTATATGCATGCGTGCGCAGATGTCATGTGAGCACTTGTCATGTGTGCAGTTGTCTAGTTAACGTTCATATTGCATATATTAATATTTTTCACTTTCAAAGCGAATATGGTCAAAGGTAAATCAAAATTTTGCGGGTATGATAATTTTGTTCGATTAAATATATTGCGCGTCACGTAACTAATCAGAGAAATAATTAAAGTTGCCATGTTATCAAAGAAATATTTAAAAGTCAAACAGAATAACATACGTTATTAGATAATTTTAAATGAGTGTAGACAAAATAATCCACCGCATTCACAGAATAATACAGGTAAGCGTTTATTTCTCGGCGTTCGTGTGAGATAGCGTTGCAAATTTAAAAGTCGAGTTCATCGAACTGTAGTCTTTATTATAGAGTAATATATATTTATTACCTACTGCATGATGAATGAAAAAATGTTAGATTGATGTGGTTTCCAGCGAAGTTAATTGACTCGGACGGTTGCGAGGGAAAAAAATCGCGTCGAAACGTATTCAGATATGGAAACTTGCCAATTAATTTTGTATTAATTTCATTTTGATATAGGCACGAAGACGAAGTGAACTTTAAATTTTAATAATCAGACTACGGATATAGCCGTATTGAACTGATAATAAAAAAAACATACAAAGCCATAATTGAGTTTGCAACGAAAACTTGTCGATCTATCTTCATTTTTGACCATATCCGCTCTACGCCATTTTACGCTCAAAACAATTTTATATCATTCGCAAATCGTTTTACACCTTACACAAAATACGAAATTTATTCTGGCAAATACACCATATGAATTAATAGTACTTGACAATGTTCCAGTACTCCTGAATCCCTCGCATTGGAGATATGGTTTGATTTTGACCGTTGTCATTTGTAGCTAAACAATTGTTTACACTAGAAAATCATTGCAGTTGGTGAAAGCGTTTGAAAAAGTGTAAATTATCAAAGGCTAAGTGACTTATTCATAAAAAAACTTGAAGGCAATTGAACGGCTCGGGTAAATACAAAAGTCATCTGTGCATATGCATATGCAATAGCACTTTTAGATGACCTTAACCTAACCTTTTCTAGTTAAATGGAGTTATTTTGAACGTACCGTACGGTGTTAATTTTTGTATTTAATAGGACGAGAAAACTTACTGGATGTGTTTTATAAACAGCGTATATATTGCTGAGAGAGAAGGCTAAGAAAGAGAACCAGACAGTTATAGAATAGAATGTATCACAAAGTTGACCCCAGAAGCCATGGCATCGTGGGTTATAACTATTACACAAAACATCATGAACTCTTCACGTTCGTGTCGATCCAATTACATTTGAGTCCATCATACGTTTTTTATTGTTTCCCACACTTGTATTAAAATGCGGTTTAGAGCGAGTTTTTTTGGCTAACAATATTCTTATTATATTTTTCGTAACGGAAATAGCTTACCGCACATTTTGATGCGAGGCGGATGTTTCGACAACCGGCTAACGATTTAGTTTTTGGCGCTGGTTTTTCAATTCGATAATAAGTCTTCTTTGAAGTTCACGATATATCATTCGAGACAAATGGTTATTCGCGTTGTTTTTTTTTATTTTTCAGCCACTGTGTGATACAATCATAGATATTGTCTTTGTTGACTTAAATTATACGGAACCAAAACCACTTAATGCGAGTGGGTTCGAAAACTTGTAACATTAATATGGAATACAATACAAATGTGTAAATATATCGCACTATTGAATCATAACTATTAAAGTCACAGAGATCATTGGTAAAATAAGTATCACAAATGACACTCCTTTATTTTAAATTAATATTTTTATTTACCACCGAATGTTACCATACAATTAAAAAGCAAAGGCATAAAGCCTAAGATGAATTCACTCCGGGCTAAATTTTTTTCAACAGTTACTAAAGCAGTTTTCGAACAATATGTAGATAAGTATTACTAGTAAGGCTACGTCTTGTTTAATTATGTTGAAACATAAAACTTGAGTAAAAAAATAACGATCCATATAGATTTAAATAGTTTTAGATATATATCTAGTAAATTAATTATTATATCAAAGTATTATGTTGAGTTATGTATTGCCAGAGGTCCAAAGATTAAGCGCAAGACTGTCATATTTCATAATAATTTTAAATGCAACACCTCTCTTAAGAAATGAATAATCGGTCAACAATCAATCAATTTAATTTGTTCTACCTACACGTAGAAGCCGGAAACCTCTTAGTTTGTCTGTGGTCTGTCTACCCTTTGTAAGGTCTACCTGCTTTAGGGATAGGGGTGCATTGACGTTACCACTTATTCAAAAATGAATATTTTCATTTAATATAAGTATTCATGTTTTATTGGCTTTAAAGAATTAATTAGTGAGTAGTTTATAATATGAGTCCATTAATTTAAATAAAAATAAAATCCGGTTAATTCTACTAGATACCATAAATACAAAGATTTAATAATTGTATGAAAATAAAACTTATCGAAAAGTTAGATAAGATTGCTAAAGAAGATTATTTTAACGTGGATGTACATACTAATAGATACAATAAAATTGGTTACATTTTTACTACTTACTACTACTACTAAAAATGAAACAGTTTCCTTTTTTTTTGAAACGTTTGATTTGATAAACTCTGTCAAATAAGTTCAGCAGATTTTACCAGTGAACATATTTAAAATATATATTAGATAATAAAAATATCTACTGACAAAGACAATTGATATAAGTAAAATATTATAGTTATATTTAAAAAAATATATCTACGTCACTGATGCAATGAAAAATGATATCAAAAAGGGGATACTATGAATGCACCTGCACAGACCTCTGCTGTTTTGACCAACACATAATAATTATTTGAAAAGAAAAAAAAACCGACAAAATTGTATCACATCGAACAAAGTGAATTTATATTGGGGTCTAAGATGTAAGTCTCGTGAATTTTATTTTAAAAAATGTGTTAGGTATTTTGCAGGGAGTGTGACTATAGTGAGTATATTCTAGAATAAAGCAGTAAATATATGTAATTGTATCAATAGTTTTAGTGCCTATATACATTAGTACAAATTCTGAAAAATAGGGTTATATTAAATATTATAGATTTAATCTTGTAAAAAGTACTCTAAAATGTGCGTACCGAAACGAATGAAATATAAATGTAAACTAAGAACATTTAAGTTTTTTTAGAACTAAATAATAACAAAAAAATCGTGTTACCATTTCAGGCAGATTATTTATTGTGCTGGATTTTTTTATCACTTAATTTTCTGCGAAAAAGCGTGTTGATTCTAAAAATCGTTTTGTACACCTCCAACACGCAGATAAACTGCTTTGTTCTGATACATTTTAAACTTCCTATTTTATTTTTAAAGCGGTCGGATGAAAAAAAAACTTTTGTTTTTGTTATCAATTTTAAAATTCGAATTTCTTAAAAAATATTTAATATTGTAACGAATCAATTTGACGTTTAGATAATCAATATATCATCCATTATTTTTTCTTGATGTTTCTTTAAAATTTTGCTAAAACAAGAAACTATCAGGAATCCTTGTAATTTTATTGTTACAGTTTTTTATATTGTATTTATGTGCGTTATTTAATAAAAAAGAGTCCATAATAAACAACTCGATAATTATATGTCGTTAATTAATAAATCAAAACAAGTGATAAACAAATTGATTTATTAAAACGGATACGGTTTTAATATTAATGGTTTTCACTTTAAATGTACATCATCGAGTTCCTCTTAAATTACGAAAACTAAAGCACCATTTAAGTTCTATGTAATTTGGTGGATAACAAATTAAATTTCATTTGCACTTATATTTTTTTGAATAACCATACACAATTATAATTCAATTTTATTTAAGAATATGCATATTTATCAACAACAAAAAATCATTTTAACTTCTGTCGTATTTAAATAGTAAATTCAAAGTTAAAATCTTCTTTAAAACAGAATTAACTATAACTGAATTGATAAAATTAACTAAATATTGTGTAGTTTTGTCAAACATTGATTTTACAGCCGTTTTAAAATATAGATTTATCAAATAAATGCGTATTTAATACACGATATAAATATTGTAAAAATCTAAGACTATCAATTATTTAATCTAGAAAAATTCGATGACGTTAAGTTCGCCTACAATAAATATCTTTATTTGATCAAACTTACTAAAAAATAATAAAAGTCATTTAAAAGCTTAATTGGTACTAAACGATCTATTGCTAGTAAAATAATTGTACTATAATTTATATGAAATATATTTATATTGGAAAAGAGCCGCTGTTGGTTTGTATAATAAATTGTCTATGACCGTTTTTAAACAATAGAATTTCCAGAAATGGTAGTATGTGTATGTGTTGAATAACAAGTCATACGCTGGGCTCGCAAGTTCACAGACAATGTAAATAGGTAGATCGTGGAGATAGCTATACACCTAGATATAATAAGTACATATAAAGTGAGATTCTTTAAATTTTATTATCGCTTTCAAGCACCCACGCCGCATTATTCGAGCCACGATTTTTAACATCACACTTAACGCACTAAGATACGGACTTACAAATTCAATATCAATAAAAATTATAAACTACAATTTGCTTTAATTTATCAATACTGAAGTAAGCATTATTAATTTAACTAAAGATTTTCGGGAATTTCATAGAAATTACAAAAGCACTTTAAACACAATAAATATTGTATAATAATGCTTCCCGAAGTAACACTAACCTAAAAATCACTACATTATAATGGATAATTTTAATTGCGTGCGTTCGATTATTTTCTGAGTTGTTCGTCGTTTCTGTTGCATTGAAATTTTAAGCGTTTTGATTTATTACTAATTGTAGAAAGATTAATACTGTCATTATATACAATAAATGCAAATACAGTGAACATATTGAATACGTACCTAATATTTTTTTGTAGGTTATAGTGGATTAGATTTATAAGTATGTCAAATATTTTTAGTTTTACTATGCGAAACATTTATAAATAAATTGTATTAATAGGAAAATATTAAGCAATTTTATGTTGGAATAAATGAAATACTCAAACTTATTAAAATTTCAAAATAGTGTAATTGAGAGGATAGTTCATTTCAAAACTTAAATATTGAGATGAAAAATATTCATTTGTTTATTTTCGAAATTAGAATAAAAAATTAAGATTGTTTAAAATGAATGTTGCCAGATCTCGACCCGTTAACAGAATGACTCCGTAAAATAAAATTCTTTATTCGCTGGGTGCGTCTCATAGTGAAAAGGGCAACGGTGTGGTGTGATCCCACGTAGTCCAGACTACATTTTTTTGTTCGTAACAAAAAGGTTTTATTGTACAATGCGTCGATAAGGGTTCCCTAAAGACGGCCGTCACTTTAATAGCGGGCAGCCAGATGAAAAAAAGCTAATTAAAAAAGGTATCAAAAAATTTCAGTTTTATGGATCGGTAAAAGCTGGCTTAGAATTTTTGACATGTCGTCCCGAACAAAGAGACATTTAAATATTTACTACTAATATATTTTAGTGACGTCGTTTGATTCGAACTGCCTCCAAATACACGGATAAATTTATAAAAAAAAAACTTTGACAGCATGTTAATTATATTACATAATAATAACGCCATAAAGCTAGATAGAGCATTTTGTGACAATACACAACCGATAACCGTCACTTTCTTTAGTTACGTTTCATTATAACTTTAAATAAATGCATAATCAAGAATCTAAATTAAAACTTACCAGTAAAAGCACCACTATCTACATAAAAAACGTTAAAATGAACCGCTTATATTGTATCATGTTGTATAACATCTAAATAACAGTTTATTCTAAATCGCCTATTCATAGAAGAGTTTTAAAATGAGGAAAATAAATGCCATCATCAAATTTATTTGATTTTACGCGATATAATAATCAATCGATAGTGGCGTTCTTGGTTTTAACCCCCTCATACTGAAACGTTATGGTATTTCGTAAAACATGTTGTATTCTTATTGATTGTAGTTAATTTTTAGATTATTTAATAAATGTCCATGTTTTACCGCCGAAAGTTTTGAGCTCAAATCCAGCAGCTACATAAGCGTTACAAAATGACAACCCACGAATGACACACTTTATACTCTTGAAAAACAATTTTTCGAAGTTAAAATTACAATACGATAAGAGGAATGTGTTTTTAATATTTAGTAATTATGTAAAAAAATACACACTGAAATATTGTTGCTGTGGTTTTCTTGCTTTAAAAAAAGTACATATTAATATGTTTAATCAATCCACTAGTCTCAGATTGAAACATTCGATTCATTACCAATAGAATTGTCCACTAAATACAATGGCCAGTAAAAAAAAAAATAACTGACAATACTAGAAAATCACGTGATATCAAAATACATACGTGCAACTGTCTGCAATCAAAAGATTCTCAGATAGTCACTATAATGGTCTAGCTTGATATTAAGCTCAGAAAGATTTGAAATTTTTACTAGTTTGATTAATTTGTTAAATAAACTCGACCAGGTTTCGTTGATATTTGCTATGGGTGTATACGAAATATGTACAGATTTTAAATAATGTGAAAACGTCGATTAAAAAAATGAAATGAATACAACTCACCTCATATGTACAATTTTTTGTGGTCACTTTTTCGTGCTTTTTTCATTTATATTGGCACAAGTTGTAATACTGATTATTTATAAAAGATATATACCATAAGTTGCGTGGTAAAAAATGAATGATTCATTGTTTGAAAATGAAAGATGTGTAGCGAAGTGGAACAAATAGTTTATATGAAATGTATATCTAAGTAATTCGATATATTGATTCGATCAAGGTAAAGTTGACTCGACTATCGACGAATGAAAATCATATGAACAAATATTGTCACTTATATTTATATTATATATTAATCATAAATAATTTAAACATTCAAATATATATATATATATATGTATACTTTCTACGGCTAAAGATGCGTGAGAATACAAACTTTAACTATTTTTCCTATGGGTATTTTAATTGACATTACGAACTTTCGTATTAAAATAAAACCCATCAAAAATATTTGACCCAACAAAATACAAATTAAAAACTATACTAGTCGTACCTACCGATGCCCTAGTCTAGTGTATAAATGTGTCAAGTGCAAGTTCATTTCAGAAATATATTAATATTGGTTACGAAAATTTAGTGTTTTTAGTACTTAGCTTAAAAATATTTTACGTTACTTATTGCTATGCCATTATGTACTGCGTCCCCTCTGAAAGTAGAGCATATGGATCAACGCAGACATGTCTTGACAAATTATTTTTCGCGAGAATTGATTATCAGGCAATTGCTCAAGCCGGTGAACATTCAGTACAACATTTTTAGATTTTTAAAAATACAGCATATGTAGGAATTAGTCCCGTAATCCCCGGCTACCAAGCGCGCACGCTAACCATTCGGCCACTGGTTAGTCTTTTTTTTAATACATTAAATCTCTTCTATTTAGTATTATTTAAAAATATAAAAACATCTACCATACATTTAACTACACGTAGAATCTAAACCCATATATTTTAAAGAATTTATCATGATTTATTTGATTTACCTACTATTTAAAATGTATATTTTAGCATCATTTTAACGTTCTGATAAATACATCGTTTTTTCAGTGTTTATAATAGTTTTAAATTACAGAATGAACAATACAAAAATAGCCTCAATCAATCATTGAATATCTTACGATAAATAATTTAGATAATTATTCTACTATATTGTGTTGATTGAAGTGATGAACTATTACTTAAATAAAGGGCTTTTACTGCACCAATTTTAATCAACACTTTGAAATAAATACTGCGTCTATAACTTTGTATTTATAACAGGCAAGCATTTAATCTACGAAATTAGTGTATTATATTTCATCGTTTTAAATTTAATTTCATTGCAATTACTTTGAATATTATATTAATACATATATCCATATATGATGCGATATACATGATTTAACCTATTTGTATTTGAAAACGATTTCGATTTAAATTATAAAAATATTATCACAACGTTCATTTTTGTACGTATTTAGTTTAAGCCGTAAAAATCATGTACCGCATTTTAAATTTCACCATTGATATAATGAAAGCCTTTTAAATAAATGAAAACAATTTTACTAAATATAAAATTAACTATCGCAACTTAAAAAGAATGCATATATATATATATATAAATTATTTTGTCAATTTTTCTAATTAGATTTTTATAAGACATACAAATTTTATTTTTCAATCAATATTGTAATGCAATATGAATAGTTATATATAATATTTAATAATTTATAAATATAATACGTATAAAACACCTTAAAGATTAATGTTAAACGAGTAATGAGTATTGTATTGAATAAAAAATTCGTAAACTCAGCGAATATCGGAATCGAATTATTTATTCTAATCGATATTTTATTCGTACTTTTTATAGAATATATTTGGAAAAAATAGCCTTGAGTTTGTAAGTAGTCGATAGAGTAACAAAAATTTTACTGACAGTATTGTAAGAAATGAGTAATTACTGGTCTGAAAAGCTTTTTTATTTTACAAAAAAAAGCTATCGGTATGAAGTATAATATTTAAATCATACACATACACATGCAAATGAAACAATTGTGTTAACAAAATAAAGCTAGAGTATTAACAGAAGCTTTATAAAGATATATGTACTTAATAAAATAATTATTAAAATTGTTTTTAATAGCGAATGTATGTTATATTATCGTTGTTACAAGATAAATATATAAACATTTTAGATGAAATACAGTAAATAAATAAGTAAAGTAACAAGTGAACTAACTATTGAAATGTCCGTTGGGTTAACTTGAATGCTTCATGATGCTGTAGGTGAGGTGTCCTGAACTCGACGCGGGCGACTCAACACGCTGTGGACTGTGTTGCCAGCGGAAGAAATAATAAAAAATATAAATTCACAGTGTAAAATCGGAGGGTAAGACTTTGCAAATATAAACGTCCTCCTGGTGGCGCGTTCGATCGCATACTGGCCCCAGAGACGCGGCCTCGAGGTCGAAGCGGCAGCAGAGGTATCGGTAGCATCGCGGACGACGCCGTCTCCTTCGATTATCTTTCTCGGGTTTAATACCCCTAAGACTCACGGACTCGCGGCAGGCGGGTGCTAATGGTACCTATGTTCCGTCTGCAGAGGTACCCAGTAAATGCTCATGCTTCGATAGACATCGCGGGCTATTATAATAATAATGTTTGTTTTATTGAATCGTTTTCAATGTTTAACAAATTCTTCAAGTAATTGATTACATTAGTGAGTTTACATTGTCTCACAATATTGCGAACATAACTTAACGCCAAATACAACATTAAAGATCTGTTTTGTTGTATTAAAAAATTATACTCTCTTTCTAGCTTTGTATTATTCTTATAATTTTTATCAAAAAAAGACGTAGATTTAAAACAAGTAAACTTTTTAATACTCAAACCATGAAATATAATTATAAAACTTGTGATAATACACTTTTAATAAACTTAAACATATACATTTGATTGAAAGACCATTATCACTACTGTTTCACAGAATTTGTCTAAACTATTGTATATGAAATCGTAATCTATAAGACTGACGTCGCTTATTCTTATTATCTTATTTCTACTTCAATAGTATATAAATGATATCTGTAATTTTCATATTCTAAACAAATAATACAGAATAATCAATATTTTTGACTGATGGTGCTTGATGGAAATTGGTTTTAAATTCTAAATTATTTAAAACTGGTAAACTTCCATATGTGAGATCGCTGTTGGCGATAACATATAACATACATAGCATGTTATATGTTCGCTCACTACCCACATATAATGTAGCCTGAAGATGCCGGAAGGCAAAACCCGGGTCGCTAACATTGATCTTACATATGGAAGTTTACCAGTTTTAAAGAATTTAGAAATAATAACAGAATGCAATAAAAAAGACTTTGTTGCTAATATTTCTTAATGTAAAAAATAAACAAATGGAGTATATTTTTGAAAATTATTCATCTTGTACACTATTTGCTTAAATACTTTAAAATGAAGAATCTTCACAGTAAATGAGATTATGAAGTAACTTTGAGCAAAGTATATGGTAAAGATAAAAACACCTGCAAAATAAACTTCTAACCCAACCACATATTTGTATGTAAGCATGACAAATATTGATTTAATATTAATAAATGAATTATTTATTTATTACATATAATTCAAAATAAGTATTTTTTATCCTTGTTATTATATTATATTGTACTTACATCTTGTATTAACTGATACGAGAATTGGTGATCAACGAACTATACAGAAAATTTAATAAATATGTATACATTTACCATTTATTCAACTAATTTTCAAAGATTTTTTATTTGTATTTATTTATTTATT
>JAGVSQ010002867.1:0-23272 GCA_022683975.1 Rhyacophila evoluta | reverse complement strand
TACATAGTAAAAAAAAAGAAAATCTAGTAATAGTAAATTGTGAACTTCTATGTGAATGGATAAATAGTTATTTTAGCAACAATTACATACGTTGTGTCTGTCTAATATAACATTTATATGTTTAAAATATTTAGTTCAGTATTTTAGAATTGCAATTGTCTCCATTTAATTGTCTTAGCGAAATTTATCAAAAATAATTAAAAATGAGTAAAGAGTTACCTGTGGAAATACATTCTTCTGAAAGGCAAGGTCTTGGAGCGTTCTGGCCCATCAGAAACAGCGCAACGGCACAGAAACACACTCCTGTGAGGACCAGCGACAAACCAATCACCAGAACAGTCGACCATCTCACTGGACGATCCCTGAAAATAAATATAAAAGATTTATATTAATTATTTACCTGAGAACACTTGCTGGTATTTGTATAATATTAATCAAAAGTCGTGGAAAGGCTGGTAGTTGTGAATGTTTAAATTAGTGATTAAATAATATACCTTATCTAAATATATGAAACTAATTCGTTACTGTTATGGGAAAATAAAAAATGAAAATACTTAGTCATCATACTCAATAACTACATATTTTGAAAAATATTATCTAAAAATTAAATCAATTAAGACACATAAAATATTATAAAAAATATTCGAACCATTTCACTGAAAAATGCTTTCAGTAAAATTTTATTAAAAATGAACATCATAATTATATGAAAACAAATACAATAAAGACAAAAATAATTTGTCCACAATATTATATACAGTACTAAGTTTCTTAAACAACAATATATTTGATTGTTAAATAATTTTATAGAATATCAAAACACAAATATTTTTCTTTGATTGACAATTTTAGTTTACGAGATGCAAATAATTACGTCTGGATTGCATATAAAATTTCTATAGTTTTTCAACATACAAAATAAATGATTGTAAGGATTTGCACCTACAATGAGTGACTAAAAAAGTCACTTTAAATAATAACTGATATGATTTGTTTAAATTTATAAATTAGTACACTAAACTTATAATTGATAAATAACATAACGCGCATTGAATAGAATTGTAGGTTAGAGTTAACTTATTTTTTCTCCTGTTTTTTCTCTTAATTATTGTAACGTTTAAGAATGCAATATGACTCATGTATGCCTATAACAAATGCACATATATAATGATGATAAACCATGATGTTATTAGAAAAAAAGCGAGAAATATTAATGACGCGTACTTATAAAAAATCATGAAGGGAAGAATGCAGAACGGACGAGTAGTAACAGACAAATGGTGAAATCGCCAATGTTTTTATCATTTTATATGCAGAAGACGTGGTGGCCATAAATTGAATGAATTAAGATGATCATAGTCAAAGGAAACTTGTATCTATAAAAAATAACTATACGTAACTAAAGACATAACTAAATGACATTCAATCTTCATTACAAGCATTAATGCTAATATTATAATTGCCATTTTTTGCACTCGATTTGTATGCCATCATAGTCGGATCTATGGAGATTTTGATTCAAAACAATATGGAGTGTTTCTTTAATATATTACTATATTTTTATCAACGTAGCATGATAATTATAATATAAAAAATAGAACAATGAAGATTGTAATGAACGTTCCCGTGACCGACATTGTCGAAAATTTGTCATACTAGCTTAGAGTTATTAGATGTAATTTGAATTATATATCTTTAGTTGTAATAAAAAAACGAATGGTTGATTAACATAATTATTTTGTTGCCAAATATTTAAATGATATTTTTAATACATGGGAGGTACTGTGTCATAAATCAATGACGTTATAGAGGAAACTTATCGTATTTGTTCCACCTAATAAATTCTGTCATAATTTTTAAATCGTGTGATATTTTATTAAATCCATTAATTTTCGCTGATATATACTATAATTTTGACTGTAGAAAACAACGTTACATGCTTTTGATGAAAGCTAGCTTGTAAAAACTTAACAAGAGAAAACATCGTAATGTCTAATGAGTTTAATATCATTATCCTGGTTTATTGTATTCATTAACTACTCATAAGCAATATTCATTCAAATCTATTTCGTAGAGATTTTATCGTAAGTTTTTAAATCTTTCAAAAATACTCCATTCTTAGTTATAGATCCGTAGTAATGATGGTATTATATAAATATATTATCATTCGCTATGTACGTATAAAAACATGAGGTTCTGTAACCTAGCTTTATATTTCAAACCAATTGAGAAAGTTTTCGTAAAAATACTACATCATCTATCAACATATATGGCATATAAGTAGATATAATATCATTATGTAATATTATAAAAATCCATTCGACGTCCAGATGTCAATTTATTAGGATTTTTAAGCGCGGTGTTGCCGCCATTTACAAAGTAATAAATACCTCAATATCTGGTTTATTCATATAATTGCATTGATGTATCTACAATATTAGACTATTATGTAAAGATTATTCTAAAATATTGTACGTAGTTTTCGATTTTTATTAAATTGTTTACACACAAATTATTATGAATACCATTGCAGAGTCCTGATTGTATTATTAGATAATTTTTAAGACATCATGCATTTCAGGGTTCAATACTTGACTATTATATGACATAATATTTAATGCCGTTTACAAACATAGAACAAGTGCGAAGCTTGGAATCGTAATATTCAATTCTAAATTATTTAAAATCAATATCCATCAAGCACCATCAGTCGAAAATATTAATCACAGTAATATGTTAAATTTTAGTTCATACCTGTTTAAAACCAATAATATAACATATTTTAATTTTACTATTGTTTTAATGACTTATTTTCGGTAGTTTTATATTATCCGAAGATTTTGAGTATCCTACTCTTGCGCAATCGCATTTGGTACACATAATTCTTTGAGAATTGTAATAAATTATATTCTATTCAGCCATAGAAATGAAAAACATATAATACGGTTCACATTTCCTATATATATGGTTAGAGGTTCGAGGAGGATTTTGAATCTGTGACCTTTGATAAAGATTGTATGACCCGGCTGTCAAAGTAGTTCATCACACCAATCTTGAAACAAAGCACGTCCTCTATTTAAATATTTCGAATCACATCATATCATTGCGATTTACAAAGAGAATAAAAAACAATAACATTTGTCATATATTCGTCTCGGCGCTATAGTGCAAATTACAATAAAACGAGACTACAATCATGCAGATGACATTTAAAATATCTCTGTTTGAAGACACTTTATACCTGAATCTGTGTACATCAACATATGTATTCGACGTTCGATACACCATGCAGATGCAACTATCGATACCAAATTTTCCATATATGCTTCGAATGTGTAGCATAAGGATTTTCACAGTGTGGATACTTTCAAAATATTAGTTAGAAAGGTAAGGGAGGATTAATTACTGCTCCTCATTTTTCAATGAGTTTATTACACTTTGAAATCCGTATTCCGTTTGCGAAGTCACATTTCAATGAAAGAATAAAATTGAAACCATTGTCTTATTCTAATTTGGGGTGATAGTACATATTACCATAGACATCAATTTAAAATTTTGGTACAGTAACAATTATTAGTTATAATCAGAAACACAACGACTTGAATATAATTAAAAGTATTTTTCTAATAATATAATTTAATAAATTAACATTTGTTTATTTAACTTATCTAAAATTGAAATTTTATTTAATAATACATACTTTTTTATATCTCAATTGTATTTACAATAGTTTACATTTGTAAAACTTCATTTAAAGCAGAACATTTGACTGACTCAAGCTACCTGAATGTTTAACGAGATTAATTCATAATTTAGTATGTGTTATTGTAATTAAAATATAGATGCCAATGACTGATAAGTAAGGTATATGAGTCCTAAAAATGACTTCACTTTTAACATGATATTTAATAAGTTATATTATAGTGTAGGGTTATGACAATTTTAAATATGTAATGCGTAATATTCTCGGACATGAGTTTTGATGATATGTTAATGTATACCGTAGTGTTGTTATAGATATGTCAATGAAGGAATAAATATTAATAAAATGCATTCCAGAAATTTGCATAGGTATTTCATATGCGCACATATTCACGTAATTGACAACTAGTATATACCAGGGATGAGCAGTTTTTTCATCATCTTTGACGTGTTAATTTATCACGCATGATCTATTAATATACGCTCGTTGTATAATATAATATCATTATATATTGTATTGAAATAACTATGAAAACGTGAACATGTAAATGAAAATTAATATAAATTAGTGGAAAACTATCTCCACAGATACTGGAGCGGTTTTGGTTAAAAAAGCCTGAAGGTATTTCATAAATTGATACAAAATACTGTATAATGTGTATAATATATCATTTTTAATAAAATAACATCCCAATAAATATTTCATTCAAAGAAACAAGGGAATTTTTGACAATATTTTTCTATGATATTTTTAAATGTACGAACAGAAAATTCGCTTTACATACATAATGCAATTTGCGATATGAAAATTATATCTGTCATATACATTCCGAGGCTCAGTCAATAAATAGTGTGTTTATTCATAATTTTGATAAAAGAGTTCCGGGCTTATTATCTGAGTTTGCTACGTATTTGGATGTACAGTAAATGACACAAATGTCTAATAACTAATTCTTACAGAATTTCTACTTCTTACATTAATTACATCTTCATACTCAAGTATTCGAGCTAAAATAATACAATACGAATAATGCAGACATGACGGTTAAGCCACAGATTCTAGAGTTGGCTAGTTTGCAGATTAACCCATCGATGTGTTCTATTTTAGTTTGGCTATCAGTCAAACCTACACAATATATCCAGACAGACATCGTTTGTAAAAATATATAATTTTTTGAGAGAACTTCCTGATTTAACTTTTTCAGCCATAGACTGTGTATATAACCTTAAAATCAACATAATGTACATGTTTCTAAATATTTTTTCACGCGAACTATCAGTATATAAAAAAAAATGAAACGAGGGAAATGAAAATAATATTTTACCGCCACAGCGAGTGTTTTTACTTTGCACGTGTCGCAATCAACGAGATTTAAAAAAGTTATAAATAATATTGTGAAGCGATCTCAAATAAATTGATTCTTGCGGTTAAAAGTTACAAAGAACCAATTTCAATAACGCTATTGCGTAGTGGAATCGATCTTCAAAGTGACTAATTTATTAAAACTTAATCTTACTTTAGTACATTTAACGTTATCATATTTTAGTAGGTACCAAATTCAATATACATTTATGTAGTAATATCTAAGAACAGTTTTCTGAGCCAGAATTCCCATTATAAAGGTCGTAAAAATATAGTTATTAAGGCCACAAAAAATCATATATTATACATATAGCTTGACTCAAAATTTTTATTCATTTATGGAGCTTTCTGATTACATATTCTCTAAATGCAATGTTCCTGTAAGTTTTCCTTAAACACTTTGACTGCTAAATGACGATATAATATTTCGTCGTTCATGATTTATGAGCAATAAATGCTCACGACAACCTATACTGTCTTTGCATATATATTGTACTATTCTTTTAGTTAAGCACCACGATACATATAAAAATGTAATGCGTTTAATAGTTACACTGCGTTTTTTATAAAAAAAATAACCATGAATATTTCTTCGTGGTTAATTAATCGCTAGGATTCTTATATCTGGAAAAGCTTAAGGGTTCAATTTTTGCTTTTTTTAAGGTTTGATTTTGGTATCAAAATAAATACTTTATAAGAAATGGCGAGAGATAAACGTCACATGCGATAGATACTCACACAGCCAGGCTGTAGAGGTTAATTTGTTTCATTATGAAGGTGTCTGACGAAAATCTCGCTTGTAGAAATATTGTGTATCTAATTATACAGTGAAAATAAACGGCGTATCATAGAGAGTTGTTTATTATGTGTTAAAAAGAAGACAATCAACATGAACCTTCTCATTCAATCATCACCTTGAACCAATACCCAGCGGAATAGGATATTATCTAGCTTGTTACATTATTCCCAGCCACCTAAAATATTATGTTACTACGTACGTACCGTAAAATTTTAGTAACCACTTTTTTATGAGAACTTAATTATGTATTATATTTAACACAGCGTAATTGTGCATCGAATGTTCGAAAATACTGCGCACGATTGTAAATTTTTAATTTCCGTGCATTTTGTAATCGATACAAATATGCACAGAAAAAATATTTCACATACCTCTGTACTTTCAAAATATTCACATGCTAACTTGTCGAATGAAAATACTGTACTGAATAGTAACTATATGACATGTGAACTTGAGGAAATGCTGGTATATACGGTAGGTCTTGTAAAAGAAAATATTTCATTTTAATTTTCCTTAATGTTTTTACAAAATTACTACATTGAAATTTGTGTAATATTTGTTCAACGATGCGTTGATGAATTAATAATACTATGATATTAAGCTTGTACATGTGCGTATCATCCGTTTTAAAGACTGTTTTATAATTTTGTAGTAACTCAGCGAGCAAATGTTACGAATTTCTCCTGTATAAAATTTGTACCTAAGCATATAATTATGTTAATTTATAACTATTATTCGTCTTGTAATACTTTGGAAGTATAAGTAACCATAATATTAAAAAAATATTAAATAAATTCATAATTATCACTTTTTTGTTTTTACTTCCATCAATGTATACATTTATGGAATTTTAAGAGAAATTTCGAACATATATATTGTTTATGTTATCCCAATTTCATACATCTGTCAATTTAACGAGACATTGTTAAAATTGAAGTTTCGCGTTCGCTTGTATTATTTCATTGAGCAGGGTTTTAAAATATCAGTGACAAAATGTAACAAACAATACAATATTAATCGTTAGTTAAATTGGTTATACTATGAAGTAAATGTGAAGACTTTTTTAATTTTTTCATGAAAGTTGGTTGTCGTCCAAATGATCAAACCACCAGCATTGAAGCGTACATGTTTACCTTTAAATTACCGAGGGCATTTATATTGTATGATTGACTAGACATCACTTTTACATTTCGGCTTGAGAGATTTTAAACTTGAAATTGACACATATTTCCTAAGCGAAACGAGTCGTGTGTCTATTGATCTAGTTAAAACGAATAGAAAATACCTGTAGAGGTAAATTTTCATCACGAATTTGCGTGACAAGATATATTCTTGGCATCAGATTATTGTGTGTCTTTTGAAAGGGAGAGAGATCTTGAATTTCTTTCCGCAATCAAAGATACATTTCGCATATTATATTTACGCAACAAGTGCATCTGGAACTGTCGTGGTTTCCTTTCATTAATTCAATGACAACGTTAAGCCTCCACTATCATTTATTTGTGCAGGCAATATTATCAGAAACAAATTGACTAACTACGAATGACAAGATGATACATTTCAATCAAATGTCATTGACTATTGTGCAAAGCAAAATAACGTTTAAAAACGCTTTATGTTTTTGAGTATTGTTATGCGGATTTACGGGTTTTTTACAGCGCTTTCGTATTGTATACTGAATTCAAAGAAAAAATTTAAATTTAAAGTTTCGAAACATTATATTTTCAGAGACATTACAGAACCATAAAATAGACAAAATTAGGATTTTTGTAATGTAGGTAGAAAATTTAGATTATTTACCATTAAAAACATTTACTCCGTAGAGCAGAGATACAATATGGTATAATTCTAAAATAAATTGGCACTGTTTACAAAATCAACTAACTAACTACTCAAGTACATAATCTTATCATCTAAATATTCTAAACTAAGCTGATTTCAAATTTAAGAAATACTTTATGCTCTTTAATATTAAATCTGTCGAAATTTGACCATTTAACAAGTAAAAGATGATTTTACGAAGTCCTCTATACCGAATGGCTCTGATAATACGTATCTCTCCCACCAACCTATAATGATAATTTGTTACTAATATTTGTGTATTGAGAATAATCTGTAAAAAAAACATTGCAATATTTCCTGCAGAGAGGTTATACTTAAATCATACGGTTCAGTCATTTTACCTTATATAGCTTATTTACATCCGTTATTGCATTTTCTAAAAATACACAGCGGAAAGATGGTCGGTTACCCAATATCGTATTCGACATTTTTTCCAATCCCTAAAGTCAAAATCTAATAGTGTTAAAATCTCTCAGTAAAACTACAAGAATTTCTACGGAACGGGAACTGCTGGACCCATCGGGCCATCGGACGTGGTTGTCACGAGAGCAAATTTCGTCGCTTTTAAAAAGTTTGCGTCTTCACATAATTGCTCGACCAAATGTTTTTTTTTCACTCTAGCACACTTCAGTCTTGGGTAATTTGTATGCAGTCCCTTGACGTTCCCTTCGAATACAGTTGATCGTTTCTCGATATGAAACCTCTAAAAAACGTCTGATTAAGACCGGATGTAAAGACAAGGCGGATGGATGGTGGTCACATTTACTTGTAAAAATATTTAAAAAAATCATTATTTCAAAGTTACGATTTTGCGTTAATACAAGTTCACTAAATTGTTCATAAATGTTTGAATTGAAGAATTTAATAATAAAATATGTGTTTTTCCTTTTCCCGGTTGGTATTTTTTTGTGCAAAATATGTTGGGTTATGTGAATATCCTTGACATCATTAAAATTCAGATTTTCTAAAACATTATAACACTGGCGTTTTATTATAAACACTATGTTGCTAGTCCACTAATGTAATAAGTATGATAAACAGAAAAGAAAGTGAGTGAGTCGCTTAGCTTTCAACTGTTAAAAAGAAGAATATATTTATTCATTAAAAATGCTGAACGCATCAATCTACTGGGTTAATAACTATAAAAAAAACTCAAAATTTAAGTAAAATATTTTTTCAAATGTATTTTTTGGTACGGGTGTTACCGGTTGAGATGTATCAGTTTTAAATCACTTGCTGTAGCAAATTAATTTTATTTTTATGCACACATTGTCGTCTCGCCTTGAGAAACACACCTTAATTACGATACAAACAGTACAGTATTGTTGTACTCGATATCCATAAATACTTTGTGTCAATGTTTCTCAAACTTTGTTTCTAAAAACATGAATATCTATTATTTATCTAGATTCATTTGGAATACATGATGATATTATTTTGCATACTTTCATAAAAAAAAGTGTATGCGTTCTGTGTTTATTACGGCGTTATTAAATAAAATAGTAGTAAAGGTGATACTCATCGATAATAAATAAAATTCTTACAATATCTTGAAAACTGTATTCTCGATATGAGATCCCTCGTAATGTCCCCATAGGCGATACATAAATTATTCAATACTGAGTATCGATGCGTTGTGAGTTGTCTGTGCAATAATTAGATAAACTAAAATTTATTATCGATCCATTTTTAATAGGAGGTTTCCGTGTCGAAGAAGTTCGCGAAACACAGACATAAAACATAAATAGGTATCTGCATAGTAAGTAAATCGCTGTACGTTCACTTATTTTCGTTCGCGGATGAACGAACTCGACCCAAACGCCAAGTCGTCGTCGAATCTCGTACTCGAAATAATATTTTATTGGCAAGAAAAGAAGTTCATTGCCGCGGTCGCGACTCCTCGAATAATAAAAACAAAATCACTTTCCAATAAAATTTATTCGCGACCGAACAGCGAACGAATCGCGGACATAATGTTATTTCGAATTCGCATTAATATTCGAATCACGTATCGACAGATTCCCGAAACTGAGCTATGAATCAATCGTTCAGTACATTGATATCAAGTCAATCGTTCAGGGAGTCAATTCGATTTTTTTTGTACATACAACACAGTGAGCTAAAAAAGTATTCGTGCTAAGTAATTAATTGTTAGCAAATTATATCGTAAATAGCGCTAACTATATTTCAATACATTTCGCATTTATTATATGTTATTAAGTGTTTCTATGAGTCATTAAATATAAGATACCTCATACAAAAAATCGGATAACAGTCATTGTAAAGAAAAGTATCACTCAAAAGTTTTCATACGATTGAAAACACGGCGTAATAACACAAAAACCATTTTTAAAACTTATAAAAATATATTTAAACTTAATTAGTGTAGTCCTAGAGATTTTGATAGAGAATTCTCGAGAAATTTTGAACATTTTTGATTTTTTGATCTCGAGTATTTTTTTTTACTTATTTAATATATTGGATGTTAAGCGTCGGTAATTTGATTTTATAAATGAACACTGTGAAATAGCATTAAGCACAATAAAACCAACGTCGACACATAATGAAAGATTTCTTTTAGTCTATTATACATATCTATGACTTAAATATCATATTATTTTTCCTGTAATGTTTTTGATGTGTATTGTTTGTGAACCATTTATAAAAAAATTTAAATTTTTCGCTCGTATTATTTCAGTATTTAATTTAAAATAAATGTGATATTTTCCTACCAAATTTGAAAATTCTCGAGAATATTAAGTAATTAAATTCTCGAGATTTACAAAATTGCTAAAAAAGAGATTTCTCGATAATTAAAAAAAGTCTAGAATTCACAATCACTGTGTAGTCCTTTTAATATGTTTATTGTTATCGTTTCTGTGGGAAATAATTGTTAAAAGGAAAAGAAGAAAAAAGGAGTTTCCAGGATATTTCTGAAAGTAAGCCAACGTGTACGTAGCATAGAAACAGCAACAGTTTTAAGTTTACGAACGAAAATAAAATCGATATCGTAGATATCAGAGATTACCAATAATCAGAGAAATCCAAAATCAACCACCCGTTAACAATAGTTAACAGCTGTAACAGGAAAAAATTTATGGGAAAAGCATTAGTAGTCGCAGAGAAAGTATTTGACATTTAAAACATTGCCACTCGGCCACAAGGACGATTAAGACGTTTGTAAACCAAAGATAAATGGAGAGCTATATCATTATCATTATTACAAATGGCGTATAGATAAATATTCTAATAACAAGTTACATAACTTCTGTGAAAACTTCAAAACAAAACAAAGAACCGGTAACGGTATATCGTAAAAAAAATATATGTCAGATATTTATTTATTGACAGTTGAAAATGCATGCAACATAAGGTGTGATTTGATAATAGCGACATAAGGCCGTATTGAAATGCGTAGGTATTCAGCATTCACGATACTACAGAAAATGTTGCCAATTTAAAAGTGCTTTTTCCAGATATAGCATATTATCTAAATATCTAATTAATAAATTTAGAGTATTTATTGGAATTTAACAACGGCATCAACGTCGATTTGCTCTCACGACGGTTGGAAAGCTAAGTTTATCAAGTTTTACATAGTGGCTCCGCTTCAACAGATTAATAATACTACCATACAGATATTATATAAATGAAATTTATAGTTTTTTCGATTTGCGCGACTTATAAATAAAAATTCTTCCATTCCAGTTTCTATTGATCGAGCTGTGTCTTTGATAACTATACGATGAATCGCTAACACCAGTTGCCTTCACTACAAAGTGCCAAAGTACCAGTAGTATTTTGGAATGAAATGGATTTATTTAATTAACGTACTTCATGTACTGTCATCTTTTGCTTACGAGAGAGTAGGTTAGGATAGAATTTTTCCAATGAAACCTATCTAACACTCTTAGTAACTTTACTTATTTTCAGTCAAGTTAAGTCTATCTTTTGAAAACGGATTGTCTTTCCTAAATTTCTTCAATTAATTTAGCAGTTTCATTCCTTTTGCTAACTTGCGTTGATTTTATATTCTTCAAAAGAATATCCAAATTTCTCGACCACATTAAGCTAGAATTGTATCCGCTTGTAAGCAAGAACTGGATTTAGGGACAATTTTATTGAAGAAATTTTATTACCATCTAAAACTTCTTCATTCAGACATTATTCTGAATTATTGTTTTAGTTTTATAGGCAATATATCATATAAATACACGCCACGAAACTATAAATTGCGTTTCTATATTCTTATGCAATCCCATTTGGCAGCATCTCCACTACATAAAAAAAATGACAACACAGATGACAAATATCGCCAAACAGGTGTATACTTTTTAATTATCCACGATCATTATTTTTAAACGCCAGATTTTTTCTGCCGAAAATTGTCTTCTTTTCCCATCTGGCATATTTTTTTCGAAATCAGTTGACAACACTTTTCGCAAATAACTATTCACCATTTTATTAGACTAATAGTATTAGGGCAGTCTGAATAGACAAGAGTCAACAAAGGTTATCATACCCAACATAAAGTTTTAGGTCAAGAAGTCATTAGTCATCAAATCATAGCATCGGTAATTGGAAGGGTACACTGCACAATGAATGGAGAACCACTCCCGTGCCAATGTCCTGATGAAGACACTTGTGAAGTAACGAAACAGGATTGGATAGCATTTATAATATTGCGTCACGCAAAGGATTTGGCTGAATAGAACGAACGTAATCGGGCTCAAATAACTAACCGGTTCTCGTATTTTATTCAATACCTTACTTTATCCACACAATAGTTCGAATGTTGAACTTACGATCACTCTTTCACTAGTTTTATTCTGCAGTTGGTTAGTAAAATATTTTTTGCATAATTTAAAAACCAAATGTCGCCTGTTCAACTCATCTATGCATTCTGACAATGTTACTTCATAGAATGAATCATACACCTAATAGGTACCAAAAGCAACCGTATACCCTAGTTAATAAAGATCCTTGTAAGAGATAGGGGGTATACAGAGGTAATTTCTTTTGGAATAAGGATATAAAAGTATTAACCATAAAACTTCTCGTCTAAAAAATGATGTTGCGATTGTGGACCTGTTTTGGACACGTACTGTGAATTCTTTGCAAGAGTTTCACCATAACTTATTTTAAAATTACCGAATTCCGGCTTTCCGATCACGAAATAAATTACTGTCTACCGGATATACGGTCTACCCAGTAACATACATTTTCAGCGCTCTGGAGCAAGTAAATCGCTGCGCACCCTAACTTTTCTTGAAACTTTTACTTCCTTCCAGAAATCATAGTTTTTCGTTTTTTAGCGTTCATACTAACTAAAACTTTTACTTCTAATTTTGTACCCCCATGATTCATGGAGGACCTGCTCCACCTGCCCCTCGGAAGATTCGCCACTGCATCTATACGATTCACCTTCATATTAAGAACCAATCCTAGAATATTAAATAGCGATAGGGATTTTGCTATTTAAGGAATGGATATGGAAGAAGAAGTATAACAATTCTCACCGGGCAGTGTGGCGAGTAACAAATTTGTTGGAAACATGTGAATATTCAATTTTAAGATCTCATTTTTTTATGATTATTAAATTTCATATCCCCATTATAATAAAGAAAACCCATAATTTATTTTTTTGGCAGTCTAACGACTATAATTTCATGGGAATGTATTAGTTAAATTTATTTATGCACACCCAGTAGGAAACAGACTCATAATATTTTATAAATATTATATAAACATCTAGCAATGTACAAGTTGTGCGTAAATATTTACGATAACAGCTGCCTTAAGACTGAAGTTGTGATTAATTTAATTGATTTGGTCGGCTAAATCCGACATTGGGACCAAACACTTGAATAAATTATGTTTACGTAATATATAATATTAAGTAACCCAGCACTTAAGTATTTCCGGAAAAAATGATTCTAATTACATACATATTTGATAATTATGTATTATGGACGTTTTGAAAACATATTAAGCATGTTTAATAACCAGAGTAGAATTAAATTTTAATATAAAATAACCAGGCATCTAGCAAGAGCACCATAACTCTTCTAAGCAAAACTAATTTAATGCAATCGAAAGCTTTACTTCCGAGCTACATTATCACATCACCTATTTCGTAAGTCTGAATTAGGCTTATGAATGTAGTTAAACTACATTTTTCCTTTATCCTAGGAGAACAATGAAATATCTCAACAAAATGTATTTGGCGAGACATACCCAAAATTTCACTATTCTTTAAAATGACTTGGGCATAATATAGAGACGTATTCTCCAGTTATTACATTAAAAAAATGTCTTAATTAAATCTTCCTCTTTTTTTTACAACAATAAAAAAATAACACTGTAAACCCATTTACAGATTGAATTGTGCATAGACATTGATCAAATAATTTGTTTTTGCTCCACTGAAAAATGGCCGATTTTCGCACATGAGATTGTTTTTCTAGGATGCACTCCTAGTCCTATCCTCCGTCCCTGAATATTTCACGAGTTCAAATCTCGCAGCTGCATAATGATTTTTTTAATGTCGAGACAGGACCGGACACCCAAAGTATCGAATGAATCACTGACAATTCATCAAGATAAGCATTCATGTTATGAAGATCCATATCGCCCATGACAAACCAATACCTACTTACTTACCATACCAGACGATACAAATTTTGCAGAAGATGAAAAACCTTTTTTCAATCATTATTATTACATCAAATTCCATATGCGTAATATTTGTGACTATTAAACTGTTTAAAATTCATTAAATAATATGGAATTAATTAATGTAATGCTATTGACTGTAGAGAGTTCTTTTCGTGTCTCGTATGCGAGATATTGCTTTGTCATGAGCGATATACATTTTCACAATGCGCGAGCTAGTTAAAAAAACTAATAATAATTCTAATCTTTCCAAGTAGAATGATTAAATTATTATTAAAACTGTCATGTATATGGAACGATGTTATATAATAGATTTAAAAACCTGCTAAGATTTGATGCGATAAACAGGTATGAGAATTTTGGTTTGAGTTACATTGACCATTTTACTAATACTACAGTTGATGCGGTCGACCAGATCTTGGCCGTCTTATCTATATCTGCGTTTGGGCAGGTCGTGAACCTTCCGCATTAGTTCAGCCAGACATAACACATTTTGTAATAATTAAAAGTAAGCCGGTTTTGTTTATGCACATGACAGTGTAAACAGTAACTGAAACATATAATCTCAATTAGATCTGTAACCAACCGAAGATGTTAGTGAACTATAACTGACGTAAACAATGCACAAATATGTCGTCGTTGTCCATCGTCTTGAGGCTACGTAGCCATGTGTCAATCTATTTGACAATCTAATTGCTCTTCATTGAACGTAGCATTTGCAATATAATTGAGTTCTGTTTTACCAGTCAATAAAACTTCAACATTGTTAGTTTATTCGTTCATTGCATAAGTTCTCGAGTTCGTTTTGTCAGAGACTTTTCAATAATAATTCTTCTAAGCATGTGAGTTTTTTCAGTTGTTCGACATTCATTTGTCGACAATTACCACCACTATACAGTGGTCACCAACTACATGACGTATATTATCACAAATTTATTTAAATTAAAAAAACTTTTATCTTTCTCCGGATGTGATCTACACAGTTTAAAGACGTCCGCTGCCATAAATGGATTATATATATATTTGTATATACATATATATATATCTCAGAAATTTGTCGATTTTTAACGTTTGTCAGATGTTATCACGAAAATTGGTTATCAGCCAATTGCTTAACCCATCTGGCAGCTGTGAGAATCGAACCCGAAATCTTCGGTTCCGAACCGTGCACGCTAACCTCTCAGTCACTGGAGCGAAAAAGATTCACATAGCTATAAACCATATTTTTAATAAATTAATTAATATGACTTTAAGATTCAATATTTAAATATTTGTGTTGAAAACTGAATGTATTCAATATTTCCAAGAACATACTCCAACTCGAGAGAAATTGAGATCAATTTTAGAGCGAAATTTTATATTTTCATGCATTCTATACAAGATGTATATTATCATCACATAACTACATAATACTGAGGGTAGGCGAGTTAAATCGTGAAATACATAATATTTGATTATTAAATTTAATATTTATACTTTGAATCCTATTTATGGATATAATAAGCCATTCGGCAGCTCACGACAAGAGGTAAACGACATGTTTATTAAATAATTACATGTTTGGGTACAGTAAACAAGTTAATTATGAACTATTTCATCAAAAATACATGGACAGTCACGAAAACAAATTGGAAGTAAGTATCGATTGTCTCGTATCGCTGATAGTGCATTAGGAAACACGCGAGAAATTCCTCACGAGAATGATAAACATTGACGAGTTGTGACTTGTGGATTCTCAGATAACAATGCCTGCGTCGATAAACGAGTTTATGACAGATATTTGCGACGTCGTGTTATTTCAAAACAAAACCAAAATGAATGCCATTTAAAACGACTTTTATTTTTTTACTAATTTATTACCAAAATCACAAAATGTTTGTGATAGCTTACTCACAAGATTGTGGCATGCAATCGCCGAGTGTCCGAATGCAAGATGATTTTGAAAGGAAGGCGATCACGATTATCAATATTATTTTTATTCCAGATGTATAATACACTTGCATTTTTGCTAAATGTAAAAGTTTTGCTCTCTTTCGACAATAATTTACATCCATTAAACATCAAGTTAATAGGATAATTACTTTCAACCGGCAGTTAATCAGTAAGGCTAATTTAATATCAAGTGTTTCTTTTAGGAATTATATATTTTTTAATCGATTTTTGTATACCAAAGTGAAAGGTGGTTTTATTCATTCTGATGTTTATAAGAACTGTATTTTACTCCCCTACACCAACAACTATGTATTCACGCCTATTGTGGGCGTACGCCAAGATGTAACGAACGTGAGGCACTATTTAAACAGTAGGAAGTATACCAGAAGCAAATTAGTTGAAAGGCGCTGAATTGTACGTTTTCTATTTCAACTAAACCCCTGTTAATATTATAGTTATGTTTACCTGTATAGAATAATCAGTTAGGAGACAACTCGTGAAAATTAGTTTTTCAAGATAAATCGACACAATGTAAAGGTATATACGACAATATGTTCTGTATTCGGAGTTTGAATGGCGAGGTATTAATTATTTGTCATCGATTATAAATACACATTGCTATAAAATGTATTTTCTTACAAATGATGGTGTTATAAATTTAAGAACGAAAATATGTAATGAGATGGCTGTTAAAACAATACAAAAGATATTAGCCGTGTGAATATCTGATCTTGTGTTGTATTAAACGTGTAATAAAAAATATTTACTGTGAAATAGTATGTAACATGTTCGACACGTCTTAAAGTATATCATATAATGCAATATTTTATTTTAATGATATTTTAACCGGTAGCTACATCAATTATATACATTAGTGATATGAAAATCTAAAGCCACGATGTTAAATGTTATTAGTAGGGCATCTCTTAAATAACAATTCTCAAAATAAAAACAGTATTAAAAAAAAAGATTGATTTTAAATTTCATGAAAAATGTTGTAAATTAAAAGAAGTATTTTTAATGCTCATACAATATGCCTGCAGCCAGTCGTTCACTTGTAAAATTGCATCGACCGGATCAGATAATTATCTCTCTTCGCAATGAAATAAAAGTAAAAAATGTTTCTTTCAACCGTAAATAATTTTCAGCACGTCACTGAACAGGGTCAAAACAATATTCAAGCGCGTCTTTGACCACCCAGTACCATCAGTGCGTCGCCTATATTTCGCTATAAGCTCAACATTACCGGTATCGATTTCAACATTATTTTGTCTTCCGTTCAAACGGCATTATGAATCACAACTCATAACAATATTAATGCGATGCGTGACACTAGTTTAGTGATGCATATACGGATACGCGAAACTGATCGAAAGTGTAATTTTCCCACCTGCAAAATGTGAAAGTGTCAACGGCTTCAGAAAGATTCTGCCCGTTAAGATTACGTAACTACGAAAATAATCAAATTAATCTGTTTATTATTTTACTACGAACCATTTCTTTTCAATCGCTGTCGCGCTTGTCGTCGACCGGTGACTCTCCGTATCTGCATCTGTCACCTGCAAACAAAACAAAAAAAACAATAATTATTTATCAGCTGATTTCATAAAAAGCTTGGAATTAAAAAGCATCAGCATGAAACGTAAATAAACCATCAGCGGTAACTCCTTCAGACGTCTGTACGTTTTACACTTAGTACTGATACAACGAGAAAGTATCTCTTCACATTCTATCTATACATCGAACTTACTACCGATCAACACTATACGCTTATCTTAAACGACCGTCGATTAAATAAGCGCACACGCTTCGGAACCGGATGTTGCGGCTTCAAGTTTCACAGAAGCAGAAAAGATACAGGACTGAATAATGGATTGAATTACTTACTTAAACTATTCTTGACCAATCTTGAAAAATAAAATACCAGTTTTCTAGTGTTCCATACGCTTCGAATTCGAAACAAAAATATTCATTTTTCGATAAAAAAATTAGGTATTTTTTCTGATGTTATTTTATAATAAACAAATACTGTGTTATTTTTTTAAAACTATTCTTATTTTAAAAAAGATTCTTGCCAAAGATTGACTGCATAGCTATGAGTATATCGATAATAGCTGTCACAAGTCATGGAATAAATATTAGGCCTCCCATTAATCATGTGAGATCGTTTTATGGGCATGAAAGTGAAAAATGTTTTTATTTACCACGCGTAAATTTTGCGTTGAAAAATTGAGTTCTTAAATTTATACGGTTGATAAAGATGTGAAAATTAGACACTTGGATGTGTCTGCAATACAATGAGAAGAATGGAGCTGTCGTAACAAAATATGTCATAAAATAACGATTAGAATATCATTGTAGGTGGCGTAAACGCAACAATACCATGAAATTTGGCGGGAAAACGTTTCTAATTTTGAAACACATTTTTTATTCTATTATTCCAAGTTCAATTTTGATTATATAAATTGTCGCATATTATTTATTAGTATAGCGACCGGAAGGCCAATTATTTGTCTTGTAGAGATTGTATGTTTTATGCTCCTCTTATTGTGAAGCCGGGAGTTCATCTGATATAATGAATTCAGATGTTTTACTATATACTTAAATTCGAACGTTATTCAAAAAGGTGATGCTATATTTTTAAATCTGGGTTTTTTAAAGGCTTTTCGCCATATAATATTTAAATAATATACAAATATAAGAAAATAACTATCTACGTGTTCTCTTCGGTTTATGCCATGATAAAAATTGGTCTCTATTATACAAGTAATAATTAAGAAATAACTATTATAATAAGGATATACGATACGGTATAAAGGACACAATTATTCGTTTTGCATAATTAATATTTATCAATTTTAAGATACAGTGTTAATGTTTAATAAATTGAGCGACAGTATGACGACCACTTCTCGTGAAAAAACTGTCAAGCCAAGTTTTCGTATTGTGGAAATTGATATCATTTTAGTATATTATAAATATTGTAGGAGTTTATCAATATCGTTGGTTTTTGAGAAATAATAATAAATTTTCCTGACATATTATTTTTGCAACATTTTTTCAAATGAAGTTTTATGTATATATGTATCAAATATAATATATATATATATATATTTATGTATTGTATAAATAAAAATAAACGGTTTAACGTTTTCGAATTTGAATTTAGTTTCACGGAAAACAAATTTGCATGAGTCGCCGGAAGTGAGAAGGATATTACTTTGTAACAATTGGAATTAACGATTAATTTTATGGATCAATTAGATTTACAACCTTAAGAAATGCGTTAATTGTAATTAAAAAAACATTTTTTTAATGACAGTTTGAGAAGCAAAACGTATCGAATGCTAATCGATAATATATCGCGGTTCGCAATATGAGTGGTAAATGCTAACAACAATTATTTTGTGTCTTTGCGTTTGGTATTTTTCTAATGTCACACATATTGAATAATATTATAAATATAAGTAGTTTGAAAAATATATTACAACGAAATGCTGAAACGGTTAGTAATAGTCAAATACATCACTTAGAAGTTATTAAATTAACCCGTAACATAACATGTGTGATATTACTTTTTACTAAACGTGTTGTGCATAACCAACCATGTATACATAATTAATTTGGAATAAATAAATGAAATAAAATATAATATCAGTGATATCCGTTCCCATCAAATTTGATTGAAGGCTTCCTCAAAACACATATAAGTTTGTTTTATTACATTTAATATAATTTTTATTTGAACAATTTTTAACTATGCATTAACAACAACTAATAGCTCTACACGTTTATTGGTTATGATGGTTTTGTTTCCAAATTTGGATTAATTGGTCTCATGTACTATTGATTGAAAGCTTTGTTCTTATAATATTTATCTGGTACATTCAACCTATTGCAATTGATAACTTTTCTGAGTTTCAATAATTCGGGATTTTATCAGTATATTTAAATAGTGCTATTGTTCATAATTTTAAAAGGTGTTTGCCGTTCATTATGCCTCAGTATATGCCTACATAGCAGATGGAAGACAAGGCAGTTGATGGAGAGAAAAGCAAATTGATTTCATATTCATTATGCCTTTTCAAAATGTGAAAGTTGAAGAATGTTTATTTTTGGTTTTAATATTTACATAATATTTTGTTACAAACAAATTATAGAAAGAGGCTGGGGCGAAATACAAGTTTTGATAGATAACTTGTGTGCTAGTCGTACAGTGTTTATAAACAATATGTATTTTATTTAAAAAAAAAAGATATTTTGATTTGTGTTTACTATAAGTCATTATTTTCACTCACGGAATTCGAAAGCTGTTAGCATTTTAACGTATCATACGATTAATAAGAAAGGTAGATGAGTAAATAAAAATAATACGTCATTTTGGACCAGCGAAAAAACTACTTTTTCTTCTACTACGTAGTTCCACCATATACTATTATAAATAAAAAATGTTTTATATTTCATTTCTTCGGTTACAAAACTCTTTATATTTATACCATTTTCAATAAAAAAATAATTGTAAAAATATATAATGAAATATTAAAAATATATAAGATATACCCGTACGTTGTTTTCTTGGTTTTCTGCATACATGCCAACTTTTTGTTTCAATGAAGCGTCACAGTGTAATAAATGATTTTTTTTTAAGTAAATTATTTTACGTTTTATAGTGATTTGAAAATAATAAGAAAAATTAATACGCCACTTTCTTACTATACCATTAATCCGTAAATAAATATTTTCTGTTTATTCATTTGTTTCTGACATATTCCAAAGTCGTTCCAAAATTTTGAATTTAGAATTCGTGTGTTGCCCATTTCAGCGAAATATTAAATTACAACTCGCTATAGGTAAATCAAACGATGTATACAATAGAAATACTAATTTTACAATCATTTAATGTAACCAAAGACAATAAATTAAGTAGCATGAAAATAAAATAACGCGTAATAAAATTAAGTTCCGCACTAAAGTGCAGTAAACCACTCAAATATTCTAAAAAGAACTGAGTGAAATATCGATATAATTATTTTTTAAGTTATCGTTTTGTGAGATTTTTTAACGATTATGAAATTAAGCTAATAAATGTTTATTGGACAAAAATTCAGTATACGTTTTCATATTTCCTGTGTCATATAATAAAAAAATACGTAATTCATTCATAATAATAAATTATTATTTTAACTTTAAACCGTTACGGTTAATTTGTGCTTACATATCTATAACTGCAACAGTCTATGTGGAACAGCATTTTCCCTTCTAATTTTATTTCATAGTACTTTCATTATTTTCTCTCTAAATGTATCAAGCCGAGATTGTTTGATATTTGAATAAACTATTTCTATCTCCAAGGTTGGTGCGGATATAAAAGATATATCTTGATACATTTATTTTTGTGAGATTTAATGGTGTTTACAATTTATAATTATGTTCGATATTCTTATAATGAAGTATGTAAAATACGCCAATTTCATGCAATCACAAGATTAAGCGGCGACCTATATAGTATCGAGTAATTTCAAAACATGTGTTACATTTACAAACATGTTAATTGCCACAAAGGCGAAGCAAAAATACTTGATCAAATCGTGAAGTCTTTGTCATAAGCCATCTCATTCAGCAGATCTTTATATGGCCAATGCCAGAGTTTCACTTATATTTTTATTTAGCTTTTTTAGCGTCGCAACAAAGGTTTTGAATGATTTATATTAACTCACCGGGCATTCTCGTCGAAAAAATTAAATCGGTTCTAGATGTCAGATCTACGAGTAAGGCCGAGATTACGATAGATGGCTCGGTAGATCGACAGCAGCAGAGCGTCGGCAAAATTGATGCAAAATAGCCATAAAAGGTGAGTGAGCAAGTGAGCAAGTTCGGCAAAGCGACAAATATAATACTAATTCAACTTTATAATGAAGCCGAAAGCCAGACCTTCATTGAAATTAGAACAGATTATCTTTGGTGTTTATTTCTTAAAGTAGCAGTTATGCGACATGTTTTGTTACGAATTTGATTCGATTTTAAATTCACCGGTCAGTTTGAGAATAACAAACATCCGATGGATTTTTATTTTTGTTTCCGGAAGTAAGACATGATTTCGGTGACGTCACCACGCGTTTCACGCTCGATGATATAATGATGATTATTAAGTGTTATGCATTCTTTTTTCTATGCTCCACTATTGAGAGAACATTCGCAGATTACAAGTCAGTGAAAGGAGCTTCCTTCGAACGATCTCGGCAATTCACTTTAAGCCAATGCTACCGAATCTGGAGTGTGTATAATTATTATTTGGCAAACTAAAAGCCTTATGAAATATTTCAAACTCACCGTATATTATAATTTGTTTTTAGATTTACCATCACAAAATATCGCCTCGTAAATATTATGATAAACTTTTTGATTTTAATGGCCAAATGAATATATGAGAAACATTCTCAGTTGAATTGTTTTACTATCCGTGTATTGATAAAGAGATAATGAAGTATTATATGAAATTTAATATACGTAGAATGTAAGTGGTAACGTAATTAATCAACCTTATTTCATCTGTAACACACTGAACATATCTTTATTTAGATTACTCAAAACACAACATAGATTAAAATAATTATGTCTATGTTAATTAATTATTTATACTGCTTATTATCGTACTGTTAAAATAATTTTAAAAAATCAGTGATAGGGTGCTATTTAGAATACATAAAATATTATACAAACAGAGCCGTTCAGATGTAGATCAGCAAACAGTTAGCAATATTATTTTTGTATTCGTTAGATCGTCGTAATCTTAGAGACACTGACTTACATATTTTATAAAGTTAGGGCTAAATTTATGGTAAATCAATAAAAACTTTTTATTTTTTTTACATGCAGAGTTCCTGAAAAATGTAACGTTAATTTATAAATTATTTGAAACTGGTAAACTTCCATATGTGAGATCACTGTTAGCGACCCGG
>JAGVSQ010002866.1:0-23273 GCA_022683975.1 Rhyacophila evoluta | reverse complement strand
ACGGTATACGCCCGCATAACGGGTGTGGAGACGTGACGGGTGGTGGAGGGGAAAGTATGAAGACTTAGCAATTAGCATGTTTGAAGAATCAAAATAAGCTGTAGACTCAACGGGTACGAAGTGTTAAAAATAGAGTATATGGAATTTCTCAATGTAAAGATGTCCTCTTTTAAAATTCACCATTTTGATGCGTTTTGATGAAGAATGGAATTATAAATTATAAAGACTTTGGGATCAGTACATTTGGAAACATATAATAAAATATAAATACTTTTCACTCACTCACTACCCTTGACAGGATAGTAACAGTTAAACAATTTTTTTGTCAAGTTATTTTAGAATTAAAGCAAACGTGAAGCATTTTTAAAAATTGCGTTTGGAAAAATAACGTTGATCGGTGTGTATAAAAAGCTATCGGCTTGTAACTTACCGGTCAATACTTTTGGTTTATGGATTGTGTGTGATTCGTAACTGGAATGCTTAAAATATTATATCATTTTGGGATTCCATCTTGAAATACATGGGCGTCGTAACTTATTAGTCAATGTTAAGTAATGGTGGTATTACGCTTAGAATATTAAAGATCTGTATCAAACATATTTTTATAGCAAAAGTTTATTTCAATTTTAATAACTGCTTGTTGTGTATTTAAAATATTTTTCAATTTAAAAAAATGCAACAAACCGTATTTGAATTATTAAAATCCTAATTTATAATTTGTGTCCCCGGTAGCGTAGTTCGTAGCGTACGCGCTTAGCATTCCGGGGAATGCGGGCTCGATTCCCCATCTGTCGGATTTTTAAAAGTCCATTAATTCAGGACTGGTGCCAATTGAGTTAAGCAATTATATGACGAACAATTCGCGTATAAAATAAACTACCAAGACGTCCTCATATTAAGGTGTGGATATCTCCACACTGTGTAGATTCATAAATCCACTTTAGAAGCGAACGTGGCATAAAAAAAAATAATATTATCATGAAGACAATAAAAATGAAGTAATAATACAAACAATACAGCAAGAATTTTGTTTTATAGTAGTTTAATAAGCATATTTAATTATTATAGGATGGAACGGTTTTATCTCTATATCTACAATAAAAACTGAGAGTTACGTTCTTTTGCCTTTCTACATTCGATGTGTAATTAAACTAATATTTATTTTGGAATGAACACATCAATTATTTATGAACTTCAAGCCTCGTACAACACGGATTAACCTGTTTTCGCGTAACCGAGTTACAGAAGGGCCGAGTTTATTTAATTTGGTAGATTTTGACATATGGCAGAAAGTATTATATTGATATTGTTGATACAAAAGTTGAAGTGGAACGACATTTCTGTAAGTCATCTCATTTTTAACAATATTAATACTAGTATACCACTTAAAACGGTACACTAGATACCATTCAATCACGAACTCGCGAGTACCTCATGTATTCTTACAACATGAGCCGTTCATTTTGACATATTTCAATTTATCATCGCGATATCTTCTGGCAGGTCGTACAGTTTTGATTTTAACGTATCTGGATCCGTTGCGGATCATTCGTCACCATTTCCGGTTAAGTTAAGTCATATCATTTTGTAGTGCTTAAATGTTTTAGCCAACTCATATATCATGCGTAATATCAGCCGTCTGCCCGCATGATATCGTTCGAATTTTGAGCATTATTTCCGTGCACATATTTTTTATTATATAATATATTATCGAGTATGTTTAGTCAGTAAAATTTTGCTTCATAACAGCCACAATACAATACAATATTTTAGTAAGGCGCCTTAAACACTGGGCTTCGTTTTACGTACGTCCAAAATCTTTTCACGTGTTACAATACTCAAAACTTTGTATAATTCATGAGTTCGAAGCAGATTAGAGAGTAGATCGGTTGTTGGGCCCCGAATCAGTTAAAATATGACCTCATTGTGGAGAGGGTTCAGAATAAATTTCTAAGACTTCTTTACTTTAGATGGATACTATCCGTGGCTTTATCCAACCGCTTTAATTTTGGGTATGTTTTCTTATTGTAGCTTAAAACTGAGGAGGATATGTATATGGCGACGCATTTTTTTTCAACTTATGCGTGGTTTTATTGATATTTCTGCCGCTCTGGCATTGGTATGTATGTACCTGATAACTACCTAAGAAATCGAAAACATCAGCTGTTTTTCATTTCTAAATGCAGGACTATCCTGCCAGTGGTCATGTAAATGCGGAAAGCAATGGTGATGTTTAACGAGATTGCCTCGGATATTGCTATATTCCACCTAAGTGAAAGTGAGCTTAAATGGATGCTATTATATATATTATTAGACTGGGGTCTGATTTACTTACTTGGTAAACACTGTCTTCTTCCTTCTGAGGATATAAATATATGTATATATATATATAGATATATTAATTCTTTCTTTATTCTTTTTTATATTTTAATATGTTTCTAATAATTTTGTAATAATCATCTGTATATCGTGTTGTTAAGATATTAAACTTATAATTTGTAATGTTACAACATGTATAAAATAAATAAAATCGCATCCTTATACAGATGTGAAATTTTAACCCGCAGCCTCTGGTTTCAAAACGTGTTAAAGTATTACTCAGCCACTGTGTGGATTCATATCATTTATTTAACTAAGAATGATTTGTTTGTTATATTTTAATATAATTTTAACGGTGCTTGAAATGATTTATTTATACAGTTTTTCGGAAAAACGGTCCTTTTGTTACAAAAACTGTGACACAGGATGTGAGGTTAGCAACTGAAAGAAAATCCAACGATCCAATTCGGGGGATGGCGGCGAAGATAAAGTAACGAGGGTTGCCTTTTTACCTGTCCATTACACAGCCTTATATTGGATCGTAAGTAAAATTTTGAGGACGAAATCGAATTTGCCGTATTGTGAACGGTAATCTTATTTTGTCAGGGAAGAACTGAGCTCGCCAGGGATAAGTTTTAAACGGAACACATAAATTTATACTTTAATACATTTTCACCTTTTTTACTTAGTGATTCAAATAATTCGCTCAAATAATTAGAAATGTTTTTCTCAGAATACAATAATATCGTAACCTTAACTATTACTGCCCCATGGTAAATAGTGAGGGAATAGTACTTATATTTTAATTTATTTCTCCAAATATACCGACTGCAAGGTCTTCATACTTCATGTATTCCTAATACAACCCATATGATTTCAGTTATGTCATTATAAAATAAAAATATTGATCAACATCAACAGAGATAATTATTTAATATTAAATCTAGGGCTGTCATACAAGTGTATGTCAAATGGCGTTGTTTTGTGTGTAACGGCAGCGTCCATCGGCTAGTACAGTCATCAGTTAGTAAATGATATTTACATGAATATGTCGTCTCTTTTGTTTCTCTCATTTTTTTTGTGCACTTGTTTTACTTTTAATACATTCCAAAATGATTTTACTAGCTAATTACATTAATTAATCTAGCATGGTTTTAATTTAAAACATACATAGAGGTTTTAGGACAGAAACGCGAGAGTTTAAGTACTCGTAAGTGGTCTCCCTCCCAGCAAAAGAATACTAACTTCTATTATATATGGTATATTAAATTTACTACACTACATAATAAACATAAATTTTTGGTTGATATCGAAAATTAAATAATTTAAATTTTAATGTTAATAATTAATTTTCGTTGATGATCATTATTCTTATTTTAATTCGTTAAACTAATGAGACTTTACTCCAAACAACGAATAACTGAGCAACTAAGCGAACGCGTGGATTAAATTAAGTTATTAGCAATCTTCATGATTATTTGAGTACGGTCTTATTACTACAGGAGCCATTGTAATATATTCATGAAAAGGAAATAAAGTATGAATTATGTATACATATGTGAAGGGAGGAAAAAAAATGCACACATTTTTCAACGTCATGAAGTTTTAAAATAATCAAACATAACGTGGATGATATTTTTTTTCATAAAAAATGTGATCGTTTTTATTGCGGAAAGGATAAATAAAACTAGAAATATTTCAGTATGGCATATATTTATGTAAGTAAAGTTTATCTATTATTAAATTTATATGAATGATCATTTCCTATATATAACTCGATCTTATGCCAAACAAATATAGAAACCTCGTTTTATTTTGTATATTTTCCATGGAATTTATGTCTCAGATATCGTTAGAAAAATTCTTGGAAAGGAGGTTTATTTCTTAAATTATTATTAAACATTATTAATTTTATTTTCTTGCTACACAGATAAATTTAATTCTTTTTGATTAATTTACAATATTTTCTAGAATTATAATACCAAAACAGTTTTCGTTAATTGAGTATAAGCTATTTACTTATAAATAGATAAAACCTTAATTTATTTTAAATTACAACGTTTGGAAATGATAAATTGATATTTATTATTTGAAATGGTAAATTGATATAATTATATATTCCCTTTATTTTATAAATTATTTTGCTCTAAAGTGCAGAGACCTGTAGATCTTTACAACGTAATTTTTGACAGTTTGTTTTTCTTGTGGATCACTCAAATCATTTTCAATCTAGCCGAGAATTTAAATAAACATGTTGGCATGTTTGAGAATTAAGGTTTTATCGTAGAACCTCCAAAAAGCTTAAAAGCGTTCACTTTTACCCACTCGCCTACAGTGACGACTAATGCAGTTAATACAGTTAATATTGTATTCACCTGTATTATTTAATATTTCTTGATATTTAAATATTTTCACGCGGTTTTTTGTTTATACGTATTATTTAAAGAAAATAAACCTTTTACTTCGTATATAAAATATTTTAATAACTTTAAAACATATAGACATAACAGTAATTTATTCTGGTGTAAGATAAATGAAAAGTTTTATGTACGCTTAGATAAAATCTGTGCTTTACTTGGAGCCAATTTTCTTTACAATATCGTTGTTTATTTTAAATGCCACTATAATTATCTTATACATTTATTAAAATTCATATTCGATATAACTTTACAAATATAGAGCATATAAATATATATTAATAAATAATTCTTAAAAATGAATGTAAGTAAATATACTTTAAAATCCTTACGTTATTATTTTTCAGACGTTTTCATTGTAACAACTGTGATTTAGAAACTTAGTACGTTAACAGTCAAGCCATATTAAGGAATTTAAATAAGTCGTGTTAGAAAAAATTGTATCACCATATCCCCAAACATAGATTGCTTATATATATGCACGATGTTGACAAGCATATTAGCAGATTGTTTTATCAAAGATTGGCCAATCAATCACTCAACCACCAAGGTAACACAATATGAAGTTCTTCTCGACATTTTTTTCTATTTCATACACCAAATGCAATTGTATTTGTTATTACATCATCTAAATGATGCTCCATTTGAAATTTGAATCCGCAGCATAAAACGGATAAAAATATAACTGTCCATGTCTGTCTATCACAAAAACTTGTGTCAGACAATAAGAGTGAAGTGAAATTTTGATTTTTTTTCAAAAACAATGTGCTTAACTTTTGACATAATTACCAATTGGAGACTAAAATTTTTGAGTGTAGCAAAGTATTGAAATACATTTTAATACGATGATGAATAGAATTTTAAATAAAAAATCTATCCCAGGTAATAAAGTTTCTATAAATAGTATGGCATTCAAATTTCATTTAAATATATGCGCCTATTTGGTAATAACATTCTCATTTATTAAATTTTATTATTATTCTAAAATATGAATTTGTAAAAGAATTTGCAAAATAATAATATAAACTGAAAACGTAGACAATCTCGCACAAACGTAAACGTTTCGCATTCACAAAGAGAAGCAAAATGAAATCTGGATTCTTTCAGAAGGGGAAAATTTTTAATAAGTAAATTGAGACGAAAGAAAATCAGATGGAAATAAGGGGGAAAGTGTGAACAAAGAGACGGATTGTTGGCAAGGTTGTCATTATTGAATGTTACGACATCTGAGAGATTAAGCAATTCGTCATAGGATTTACAAAAAAAAAAGTATGGCTTATTGTGACACGAAATAATTGGGACGAGGTATTCTTTTTGAATTTTTAGATTATGCTTACCTTAAGGCCGTATTTTAAATAAGGGATTATAATTTTTTGTAATGTTAATTTAGTATCCGAAAATCTTTTGTTTAGGAAGATTTTTCAGTTCTTATCTTATTATTTTTTAATATCTCTTTTCTTTACGAAATGTTTCTTTTATCAGAATAATAACTTAATTTGTAAACTAATACTTCATACTTGATTTTTATTTCGAAATTGAAATTTTATTAAAATAATTGAATTTTTATGACGTACAATTTTAGTTGACCATCGATTTACTGGTATTATTTATGATGTATGTATAGTATTTAATGTATACCGATAGAAATTTTGCTTACCGAACATGTACAAAAAAAGAGATAGCGGGTTCAAATACCATAGATGCTAGATTTAAAAAAATCTGAATATGAAGAACGGACGCCTAATGGGCTAAATAATTAGCTAATAGTACATTTTTGAAAAAAAACTGCGTAAAGCTTGAAGATGTGAATATCCATATATTTCATTTTTTAATGGATTATCTTTACATTGTTGAGATGCATATTGCTCAAATTTCGTTGTGAACAAGGTGAAACCATTAGTGGTTATAAGTAATTGTTTTCATCTTATCCATTGAAAATGTTGTTGTTATATATAAAATATAATTTTAATGTTTGTATTTATGCAAGTAACGTGCACTGAATGCACCATATTTGCTAAATTCCTTACATGCTAGTTCCTAAAATCAAACAATTAGCATTTGAGATGGCCAAGTTAAACAATCGATCAACTGTCATTATTTTTGTTTAAGATTTGCAGTGTTGCCATGGAAATAATAACACAGTTCCAATAGAAATAACGAACAACATTAAAAAATTACTTCAGTATTGAAATACATACAATTTTCCCATATGAATGTAATAAAAACTGGTGTATATATTTATTAGAACACCATTAATAAGACCCGTGGTAGGTATGTTACTTTTTAACCATATATTAACAAGCCAATCAAGACTTATTATGGCAAATCGTTTTTAACGTGAATTAATTTTTAGCGAATCGTTCAACAAATCCGACATCCAGTTGTGGTATATTTGAGGTTAAAAAATACAGATTTTAACTTGAACCAGCGATGTAAAATTACGAAGCACGCACTAACTCGGCTACCAAAGCAATTTTATACTATAAATATTTAGTCGCTTAAGTAACGAAATTCTTTTCAGTAAAAAGATAAAGAAATACATTTTGAGATAAAAAATACAGAATATTTAAATAGCCATTTTAAGCGTATCAAATATTTAATTCATAATACAATTTCTAAAAATTGGATTGCTTATCCCAAAGCGCGTTGAATTAATACAAACAAATTTAGATTTGATTTGCAATACCACGTAACACATGTTTTGTAGGCAACAGAAAATGTAATACTAACGTCCTGCATATACTACAATCATCTTGAAAGTTTTCGTATATTTTTACACCATTATTAATAAATTTTACTGTTGAGCTTAAATTAGTCCCCAGCTTATTGAATAAGGATGGCCTACTTTAATATGGATATTTTGTGTCTTCCTATCGGTGCTTAAATAGAATATATTATTTATTTCATGCATATTCTAGTATTTAAAACGTAAAGTCTGGGATTTTTTAATACACCAATGCATTTTGAATTTCAATACTCAAGGCGTTTTGAAATTTTATTTGTTATCTTTATAAGTTATTTTGTATTGCTATTTATTATATGTTAACTTGCACGTCAATACAACATTTATATGTATGAATACATAATAACTATGACCGATGCTTGATTGATTTTTCAGAATTTGAGAACAAAAGCTTTTTCGTTTTTGATTGTTCGTTTATATTTGCGTTTTGGATCTATAGATATAAATTACAGCCAAAATGTAATAACGTCAATAATATGAATTATAATGACTTTTTAGTAAATTTCTTATCAACTTTGGCTAATTTAATCATGAATTGAAAAGTTGCTTTGCTGTTGTCTATTATGATTTCATTCGTAACAAATATTACTTCCCGAGTTTGAAGTATGCCAAGTATAATATTTATTTAGTCTGTGTAGTCGAGCAGTGACCACGTGCACTTCAGTGACGGGATTTACGAGCTCTAATTGCGCAGCCGAATGCATTTTTTTAAGCTCTATGCCAAGTCTTTTATTTTCTGATTTTTTAAAATCTGATAGATTTGGGAATCGAAACTGCATTCCGCGGGTGTAAGGCGTACTTACTTTTAGGCTCTAAGTATTTAGAGAGCGGAAATATTTACTCGCTATTGTAAGCATTGTAAAGAACCATAAATAAAATTTACAACAATAAAATTGGTTTACAATTTTGGATGATTTTCGTTATTCGAGGTATTTCAATTTTGGGTGGTGTGTTTCGCTTGTAGCGATCGTCCCCTTTCGTTAGCTGGCGTCTGTTGAAAAGCGCAAATACCCAAAATCTTAGTTGTGCAATCCCTCCCCATCTCGAACCGTCCCACCCCGACCGAGCCAGATGTAAAATCTTTAAGTTATATTAAATTTTAACGAGAAAACGGATGAGAGAGAGTCTTAAGGGATCCGTGGAATTTCGTTTTCACCGAAATTCGATACTTCGGCAAGAGTGGGTCGCCTAACGTACTAACCAACTTACACGTTCATATTATTTTGTAAAGCATGTTTTTATTCAGAATATATTATTGATATTAAGCTTCAAAACATAAATATATTAACAACCAATTATTTAATTCGTAACTCTCCGTCGTAAATAAATTATTATATTTAATTTATTTATATGAAGATAAATGTAAGGGATTCATAATCTATTCTACAGAAAATACGTCTCTGTGCCTTGTCTGTTAAAGGAAACCCTACCAAAATAATAAACAGTTGTGACATGAAATTTATGGGACAACAACTTATAATATCACCACCGATGATCAATCAGAGACTAAAAATATTGTATCAGCTTAGTGCATAATACATTTTTAATAATGGAAAAATACTATTATTTGAACAAAAAATCATTTGAATATTTAGACATATATGGAGATATTCATTAATGAATAAAGTTCTAATCTGTCATAGGAAAAGCTGAGTAATATGGCTTGTATTATTTAATAAAATCTAGACTTTTATCACAGGACAAAGCTTGACTAAAAGGCGTCATATAAAATAATAATTTAATTAAAATCATTGCGAAATTAAATATAAATAAAAAACCTAAAATTATAGTAAAGAAAGAATTTGAGAAAGACAAAAAAGAGTTATTATACAGATTTTCTTAAAAATAACATTAATCTAAACTCATTCTCTTAGACAATTTTCTTGATTACAGTAATTTTCTGCGTATTGGATTTTTCTCAGTATCGATTATTTTGATATATCTGTTAACCTCAACGTGAAGCATGATGAAAGCTTCAAATTCATGTACGCATTGTAGAAACCAACAGATTAAAATTATAACATCAACAAACTGAAAATTCACATTTTATAAATATGACAAACTAATACTCTACAAGAGATAAATGACTTTACTCCGGGTAAATTTACAATTTTCAATCCACAGACAATTATATAATACATAACATTGTCTTACATGTTCACTCTGTAAGTAGAACATACAGATACGATGTATTATTTCCAACAAGCAGTATTATTTGACGTGGACGAGTATATTTAGAGTATATTAACATCTCTAAACTTCTCAATATACATTGCAGGTAATTTTGAACAATCATCGGCCGCGAGCACGATCGATGAGGCAGACCAAGCTGACTCTCCTGGGACGTAGGCCATAAATAGCCAAACTACGTCCAGAATTGCATCATCAGTTATAATGAATGCTATGAGAAATTGCATTTTTGTCATAGTTACGAATACCAAGTCACAAAACAAAAATGAATACCTTAAATTTCAAATGAAACTAGTTAACATGTATTTCCTAATTATCATTCTGTTTCATAGTAAATCTCGTTTCTTGTTCATATGTTTTTGTAAACATTTAGTAATTATTGCAATACAAATATTTTTAAATGTCTTATTATCTTTTCATAGCAAATTTTTGTTTCAATTTATGAGTTATTTTTTAAATTAGTGAGTGAATGAGTTAAAAGTTTACTTCAATTATTTGTAACGGAACTAACAATGAATGCATTAAAGCGTACCTATAAAGTTCAATTCATACAGGTAATTATATTGTAGTTTTACGTTTACAATATTAATTTCATAGCAGCCTGTATAATATGTATCCAAAATTTTATTCAAAGGTAAGCAAGGTTCTGTGTAATTTGCTTTGGAAAAACAACTTCATTACAAATTCATTCGTTATGAAAATGTTTTCCTACCAGGTGATTTTTATTGTTTAAATAAGTTTTCGGCGACTTGTCTTGGCCGTATTTTGGCAACAGATTAAAAAGTTTACTGCTGTCGAATTGTTTGGCAAGCAATTATTTCAGATAAATTTTAGGAGTTTAATTAATAAATGCGAAAGATCGTTTTAATTAATTTATTTATTTACCCTGAGCGTATCCACAAATAAAGCTGAAGCGTTATCATTTATTTTGATAAATGAAAAAATAACATTTTTTTAAAAGTTTATTCAATACTTGGTCGGTAATCAGGATCATTTCAAAACTTTGATCAATGTTACGAATCACTTTATACTCGTTATGAGTTTCCGAGTGAGATCAAGTCCGTTACATATTCCTAGCATAAGTTTTAACCCTCAGATAGATGCCTTGGCTAATTTGTTTCTCTCACCTTCTTAGTCAAGACAATTTAAAAGGGTGTTCGCTTTGATGTATCTGCGCACCAGCAACGCCAATCAGGGCCTATTTGGACGCCGACGTCTAACTTTGAAGGCTCGTCGCGACGCGCTTTGTTCTATACTCACCTGTATGTGCCGTACACGATGTGCTCAAATTTTATTCACCACATTTTATTACTTAATCTACTGTCATAATTTTCTTCGTGTTTTTTGATTTCGGTATTCATGTTTCTTATATTTTGTGTTACACACGTTATTCTTTAAAATACAACATTTCTGCAGTTATAGGCAAGCTTTGATATAATCTACATTTTTGTTATACTATAAGTCAACAGTTTGAAGTAATTCACAAATATGAAATACTTTCAAAAAAAAGGGCCGTGCAATCACTAGCCTAAATGGAATCGTGCATACTTAATATTGTCGTATTACTGGCAAAAGACGTTAAAAACGTTTGATGTTTGAGTCTCTCTGTTAAATACATTTTACGACAATTTCTTAAGGTATAATGTATTATATATAAGAAATTGTCGTAAAATGTAGGTAACAGAGGGACTCAAACATTAAAACTCGATTATTTCAAAACTCACTTTTCCACTATAACGTCTTTTGCCAGTAATACGATGATATGTAGAATAATATTAATTATTATTTGCTAATATTCGATCACATTCTATAAATTGTCCAGTTTTCTTCAGTGTATTATGGATTCATAACTACATCATACAAAAGTTGTAGACATTGATATTAAATTATAGCTGGTGTATTAGATAAATTAAATTGCAGAAATATACAACAATAACATTTTTGTAAACTCTATCTTCCTTACTGTGTTTAATATAAATAATACCTGTGTCTAAAACTAAAACAGGATAGCATGGTGAAATGAAATTAAGTACATATGTATTGTTTATTTTGAAAGATATATGCTATTGATATGTTTAAATCATACTAATATCGAAATAATATGAATTTTACTACAAAATCTTTGCATATCGGTGTATATATTTTCCCGAAACTCGTCCAATTTTCCACTTTGATTGATCAAAACTGATATAAAAAGCAATTTAATATTCCAATAGCTTTAAACGTGCCATTATACTTTTAATGGTTTCACTCCCATATATTTATTTCATATTTTTTTAGATTTTTCTACGTAGGTTAACAAATTGAATTCATGAAAAAAAATAATAAACATTATGTTCACTTATACGCCTACATAAATTGAACCGAAATACCTATTTACACTAAAACTATTAGTAAAAAAAAATCCGCCCAGTTTTTCCTTTTTTGCGATCTTACAAAGCTTTTTTTTAAGGGTTTTCTTCTTCAAAGTGTTACATTAAATTACGTTGGCTCCTTTAATATTTCTTTAAATTGCCACATAAGTCTTACTAGGCCTTCCTATATATTATAATTATTCTTTGACTACTATTAAAAATTACTGACAGAAAAAACACGTGCTTTAATTTTTCAAAATAATTTCTAATATTATGTAATATAATCATATTTCCATAGTTAAGTTTCCGCCAATATTTCAACAAAAAATAGCGAATCTTATATTAAAAAAGCTTATATTTTTTCTTATTATATTTGTGTCAGTAACAAGTTATTATTAATATAATATATTTACACACATTATTTTCCTATATCTATCACATATCTACAAACCACTTTATCATTTACTCCTTAGTCGAATTAACTTATGACTTTTTTTCAATCTACTATCAAGAAGCTTTTACAATGTTCATATTATTATTTTTTTAACTTAAATTCTTGTCTAATATAATCACTTTGATCTTAAAATATATGTGCTCGTTCAGAATATTCATTAGCATAAAATGTATACTCGTATTACAACTGAATTTAACGCATTTAAAGATCATTCAAATGTGAAGTGGTTACGTATTATCAAATTAAGCAAACTTAACGACTGTCTCGTTTCTTTTTTTAAAATAAAAAAATTACTTTTGCTCACCCATTAAGAGATATTTTTCATATTTTCTCGCAACTGTCCCACCAATGACTTTTAATCCGCATTAGCCTCTCTCCTAACGTGACGTAATTTTCAACCCTTTTTGAGAGGTAGAATTATAGTTAGAATTCACAAGATTCATCGTCGGATTATATTTAATTTAATTTAAAACATTTAAAAACAAAAGTATTGTATATGTATTCAGTATCTTATTTTATAACATGATACTGTTCACGATAAAATAACAAAATGTTATCTAAGACTTTTAGAAGTCATGACATTTTTTCTACACATAGCTGTTTAATAAGAATTATTAAATAAATAAAAATCAATAAAGAATCTTGAAAGTTATTTCCAGCACTCTCAGCAAAATAGAAGTCAACAGCTCAATCAAAAAATCAAGTTTTAGAGATTGGCAGTATTTCCGAAAAAAATGTTTGTGAGCTAAATGCTTTACTCACTGGGCATTAATTCCATTTCACCAGCGTATACAACGATTTTAGATTACCAAATCAATTACCTATAATAATATAAACATTCACGATTATTCATGTCGGTGTAATATATAAAAAAAGTTGAAGAATTGTCTGAATAGAGAGAACTATAAAACGCTTTATCACCCTGATGCTCTTGAAAGGAATTCCTCTTGTAATATTTTCGGTCGCTGCTCCTACCCCGTCCACTCGTCCTTTCCGTTCCTTTTCTTTGTAAGGTTTAATCAGGGGTACGCAGTGCTTGTAAAAATATATATCGAACATTACCCTATGTTATGTTTCCTTACATAGAATCATATTACTTTGTATGCAAAATACCATATCCGAAGCAATATGGAGCCAGCAAACGTTTACTGTGGTGATCTGTGTTTACAATTATTACGTGTATATATTATAAGTCTACTTCCTTGATATCGATACTCCCCGGTAGCGCATATGCGTGCACATCTAGCAATCTGGGGGATACGGATTTGATTTTCCATCAGTAGGATTCGAAAAAAATTCAGAACTTTGAGTTGAACAATTGTCTGACAAACAATTCTCGTGAAATATAGCCTGTCAAGACGTCTTTCTTTGCGGAAACGTATATGTAGTGGATATTTTCACACTTTATATCTATATGCTCCATTTTGTGAGAAAACATGGTATAAAAATACCGATATATCAGTTATAATTTTAAAAATCTCCACCGTTCTTTATCAATGCTTATTCAATAAAAAAATGTATCCTGGACACAGATTCAAGACTTTTAGGTGAATGGCCAGTAAACAATCCTCGTTTACATAAAATACGAGATGACATTCTCTCGTCACCAATTTACAAATATTTCCAAAGTTAACATATTGCATAACTTCCACAGCGTTGTTGGTTTGTTTAGCCATAACACTTCCAATAATAGAGTAGAATGGATAAACCTTCAAAATTTGTATACTCATATTTATCAGAATTGTCAGTCAGTTAATGCACTCAATATATTGTAATATATACATCTAACTACTTGTTTAGAATCTTGTATCTATAGTTTTTACATAGCTTATATTTTATTATATAAATATACATATATACATTTGGAAAAGATAATTATTTTTCTTTTCTAATTTTTCTTGTATCAAAAATATTTGTAGTCATTACTAATTTTTTTTCAACTTCAAATCCCTTCACGTGTCCAAAAATTTATTGCAGTAAGGCCAAACAAATGGACTAAAGTCGTATTTTGTAAATCCCGTCCATTACACGACCAACCCTATCGCCGAAAGATCGGATATCGAGAGGTCGTTAGCGGCTATAATGTAATGTTACGTCGCGTAGCATCGTAGACCGTACTACAGTGGACCTCTACGTTTTGTCGTAGAAGATTACGCACTTAGCTAAGTGACGCGATAAAATAAAGCGCCAAGATCTCTTGACATACGCGAAAATAAGATAATATTTTTATAAAATAACTTTACATTTCCATTTACCTTCCTTATTATTTTATATAAACACGAATATTGCAACACTATATTGGTGAAAATTAATCTTTGCATATAACAATATACAAATATAGTACATATTAATTTTAAGACTTTTATACATCGTTATTTCTTCTCTTTTAAATTTAGTATCGATCAGTGATTAGAAGAAATAATTAAGTTATCTAGTGTTGTTATAACCATGGATTGAAACTACAAATATGTATGTAAATAATTCAATTTTTCGATCAACTGTTCATTACGCTCGCCAACCTTTGTCAAAATTGATGACTAATTTCTGTGTAGTTTATATATTTACGTACATTGACAATATAGTATTACTCTATTTACCATTGTATTATATACTGATTTGTTATCAATGTTTTTACCCTATTTATTATTATTATATATAATGTATTGATTTTACTTCACCCCAAAAACATCGAACGAATAAAGAAATAATCGATCGCATATAATTAAAATGATTTATCTTTAACTGATAAAATTCTTGCCTATTCAATCAAGGTTGTATTATATATATATACATTGAACAATATAAATAAAAAGAATAAACAACAATATGTGTAATATAGAAAGAGACATTAATTTTCACACGTTTCTCAAGGTCATGAAAATTATATTTAAAAAAATGGATAGTTTATCGATATAAGGTTTTTATAAAATATACCAATATAATGATACTATTTAAGGACGATTCCTTTTTAAATTTAAATTGAGAACAAATTACATATTTAATTTATATATTTATATCTGTCATGAAAAATACAAATAAAATACGTACATTTGATGAACTGCTAAATATTTATTAGACATTTCAAACAATGTGTTGTAACACTTAGATTATTTTAAGGTAGAGTTATGTTTTCAACTTAACATTATTACATAAATGTAAAGACATTATACAGAAGATTGTAAATGCAGTTTCAATATATGGAAGAATTTTGCTCGTATCATTTGGAAGAAGACGTCGAATACAAAAACCAGTGATCACAAATCATGCAAACAAATTAGTCGCTTACTTCGGCATATCGCTTTGGTGTATTTGCTCCCTAAGTTTAGCACTCGAAATGCGGGCGACATTCTATGTACGCCGAAAGCAACTTTGCTAAAGCTTTGTGAGGGAAGAATTGATAAGGGTTGAGGTGCACGTTAGGACTACGTAGATAAACGTATTGATTACTATGGCATTTTGAGGAATATACGGTGGCATAAGCTTATACTGATGGGATAAGTAAATGTTTATCATTTTCAAAGTGAAAATTTTGTTTTTTTTCACAATATGGATGACATATGATGAAAATTTCTTATTTGTAGTTCAAGACGTTTTCAGGTATCTAACTCTTTTTTATTTGTACTAAAACATCATTAAAGAAAGATTTATACTTGTTTATTGAAAGATATTGGATGTGTGATTTGTCCAGATTTATATTCTGTAATACCTCTATTGTTTCGTCGTTAGTTGAGTAGTAAACGTGTGCGTTTTGGAGCTGGAAATTGCGGCTTCGTTTCCTATAGCTGCATTTTTATAAATCTAAAAATAGGAAGACTAGCTTTCCAATAGGTTGAACAATTTGTCGACATACTGTGTAGATCTATATGGTCTATTTCTGGGGTGAACATTTTCACACAGCTTAGATCCATTTACTTCACTTTCAGAGCGGACATGGTAAAAAACCGTGAACTTGGCTTTAACTGTCGATTTATGTAGAAGGTATTTTAAGTTTATTTTCACGAAGGCTGGTTGTAATTCTAAATATTGTTTGAGCTAATTCATATACATTTAAAATATATATTTATATAGTCTTCATCGATCGTATGACTGTATTGTAATATATAAAAATCATTATTAAAATATTGTAGAAATATTAAAAAAACTATTATAGAAAGTAGTTTAATGTAAAACGTTAAGTAAGTAATGGCTCAATATACATGATTTTTTGTAAGATGTAGGCTTGCTTTTTTAAATCTGATGAAGATGTGATAAATATATCTATATTTACAATTTTTTCTTAAGTTTTGTCTTTTTACCAATCATAAAATGTAAATAGCTGCACCCCTTTGAAAAAATGTCGAGAGATATTCGTTCACCCACGTGCGACGACAATATCCGTTATCAGCCGGCCATTTATTATTCATTTGCTTTGCTAATTGAATGTTTACATAAAGTCCCTTTGCTGTTTTTGTTCAAATACACTGCGCCCGCCAACCAGCAAGACTAGCATTATGCAAATCTCAAATCCAGTGCTTAACTTACGACAGTGGAGGTGAAATAATTCAAAAAGGATCGCTTGTTGCAAAGCTTTCTCTATCTCGAGACAAATTATATTTAAATAATTATTTGTCACAAAATATTACATAAAAATGTATAAAAATACGCTTTATCATTTATAATTAGAGATTTTTTATAATCTTCTTTGTATCCACGGTAGAGAGCTAAACATGCGTGCGTATGAGCCGGGAATTGTAGTTTCGAATTCCACAAAAAATACAAGGATTCAGAAGTGGATTCTCGGTGGCTTAATTGGTTGGTTGATTAATAACTCTCGTAAACAATCTGTCAATATTATTTTGTAATAATTTAATCAACTTAGCTTAGTATAATCATTTTTTTTTAATTTTTTATATGAATAACAGTCACAAATCAGGAAATATTTGTCTAGGAATTTAGTCTTAGGGCGTTTTTATATTAAAATTTATTATTTAAAAGTATATTCTTTTCATAAGTTTAGATTAAGGATGCAAATATGTGAAGTTGTAAATGGGGTACAGTGTATTATATTCCTGGTAGAAGTGTTTGATCACTACATCCTCCATGCCGTCTCCGCTTTAAACCCAATGTATTACATTCGCTTCTCATCTCGGGTTTCAAGAACTTCACACGCATTCGATGAACTTTTTTTTATTTTAATATTATCATATGTAAATTAATGTATTGGTTTTTATATATCTACTGAGAACTTATATTTTACGGAGACATTTGATATAATACATTTTAAGAACCGCGTAGATATCAAATGAAGTTTGATTAGGCTCGTCTTGCAGCATATCTTTTAATAGTGTTTTAAAGTTTAGAATATACGAATATATGCCAGTGAATATTTTGGTCGGAATAGATGTATTTATTTGCTTTCGAAAAAACAGATTAAAAATGATATATATATTAATATTATGTTTTTTATTTATTTTGGTTGCCAGATATCGATTCTCATTTGCTTCTTATTTATAATATAAACCATTCCAATTCAGAAAAATATTTATGAATATTCCAATCATTATTAAAAATAATGGTAATACCCTTAGATTTTATTCACCCACGCGCTCTTGCCGTCGCAGAAAAATCTGTTCTTGATAATAAAAACGAATTCGTACACAATTTCCTGAATCAAGCAAATCGACAGGGGATAGCAGTACTTTTGTAAAATTGTATAACCGGCGAGTGCTTTTTATCATATTTCATACCGGAAAACCGGTATAAAACAAAAATATGATAAAAATTTTGAACGTTAACACGCACACGCATATTGTATATGTGGTTTATTTCTACATGTATATGTATAAAATATATCAGTTGTTCACGTTAGGTGATTGTATCTCGTTAATATTATGTATCATAAATATTTGGTTATATTATCTAGTATTCTATTTTATCCAAAATAGAACATTTAAAAGTATTTTATGATACCAGTTAAAATGGCTAATATCTGAAATAGGCACTCTTAACAGTTGAGCCGTATATATCAACACTTTCATAATTTGTGCTACATTATGATAAATTAAAAAAGTTACACGACCATTAATATGTTATTATTGTTAAGGAAATTAAACTAAACAGATATTTTAAATTGTATTATTACTTCTTTAAAAAAATCGATTGGAGCTTAGTTTAATTGTAAACCAAAAATCATTACTTACGAGTATATATCTTTTTTTGTAAACATTGAATAATAATATTTATGTTTATTTTGAAGTTGAAATGGTAAAATATAAAATGTATTTGTTTATCAGACAATGTTCGACATGTATAGTTGCAAGCAATTTATAATATTACAATAATTTTTTAAATATACGTAACTTCGGCGTCGTTAGCTTTTAAAGCTTTACGATTGATGTATACAAAGGCTTTTTTTAATTTTTATTATCGACTTGATTACTTAAATGCCATTACTTTACATAACGAATAATTACATCTGAAATGATTTTACTTCATTCCAATTTGTCATTGAAGTGTTTGTCTAGTTGCAAACATAATAATACCCGGAATTTTTTAGATAGACGTAAGGGCTTTTTAACTCTTCCGACATAATCATATGCGACGACTTATTTTTTTACTCAAAGTCATAGATTTTTACTCATCTATCTAGCAATTTTTTCTCAAACATCACTCCACTTCTTGTACACAGTACTTGAGATTGCAATCTGAAGCAATGTAGATACTAGAAATTGGTAAAACTGTGTGATTTTTATAGTTTAAAAATGTAACTATAAAAAAATAATTCACCATTCCAGATAATAATATTTGGTATTGAATAAAGGCGACATCATAATGTTTGCTACTATCTAAAACCGGTGTTGTGTATAATCGTTTTTTTCTATACAAAAGATACCGGTTAGTATTACAAACCTTAAATTATTGATATCTCAATCCAACCTGCCCCATTCACGGATTCGCTGTATAAATTTTTTCAAAGCGAGGCAGGATGATGCCTTCTCTCTCCCACTTCAGGTGGGTAACCGCCGCGAGTGTAGTGGCATCATTAGACACAGTCTCCAGCCAGCGCTCTCCTCCTAATTGGAGGGATGTATTTTCCCTTTGGACCTGGACCTCTTCAACATACCCTCTGAACTACTCTTCAGTTTTTGAATCCCTCTTGTTCCTGCCTACCTCGCTTTACTCACCCCTCTTCTGATTACCCCGTCGTCCTCTCTGTCGACCCTCATTTTATTTTCTTTTTAGGAATGATTTTTAGGTGCAATTTTAATGACTACGAATAATATAAACATATTTTAAATACAAATAACTTTTGTAGTTTTATAATAGACTAAACTTAAATAACCAGTACTTGCCTTTGATTACATAAATAAGGGATAAGTAAATTTTACGCACAGTATAACATTTTCATTTTTTCCCCTTATTTTTTAAAATATGATACATATAATATTAAAATTATTTTAATTAGTATTTAATTGTTGTCATAACCGATAGTTGTCCGATAAATCAAATAATCCAAACAATAATTATTTAATTAAGCCATAATTTTCATAGCTAATTATCAATGCTATGTAAAATCGTTTTTATAGAAGTGATAAGCCTTTTAATGTTGAAGGCATTGTATAAATGTAATATTATCATATATATAATTATATTTTTAATAAAATATTATTTTTATCAGATTTTAGTTTAACTATTTGGCATCATTAAACATAAATTCTTACTGATAAACAAACATGAAGACATTGTTAATAATCAAATATTTATCAGAATAATTATTATGTACTTTATATCAGTGTTTTTTTAAATATTCTAGCATGTTATTTTATGTAAGCATATCGTTTTATCAGAAATTCGTCTAACATTTAATTTTGAAGATAATTATACGATATATAATGTTTAAAAATATAAATTAGTATATATGTCTATTTCAAATATGGTTAAATCATATTTAAAACAATGGGTACGGAGTTTTTAAGGCTTGAATTTATTTTTCTATATTAAACGATATTTTTCTTTATTTCGTTTCAGGTAAGCGAAATGATGCAATGCGCCACTTTTACTGGAAAACATGACAACTAAGTGATAAGTAGAACGAAAACCTTTTAATTTGTTCTATATTAATTAGCAACTATGTAAATATAAATTAAACAAACTGTCGCAAAGATCATTAAAATAATATTTGTATACAAAGTATACCTACTTATTTTAAAAAATAAGTTATATTTTACGCTTACAAAGCGAATTTTCTTTTGTGAAAAGTTCACAAGTATTCCATTCATACTGATTACTCTAAGCATATAAACAGCATTTTAAAGGTTTCAGCTTAAATTTTATATTCGGAAAAGTCTTTTTCTTTGCTTTAAGAGTCCAATGTGTATTTTGTAGAAAATATTATTATTAATTTATTTTGACGCGGTTTTTTATGTTTCTTACGTATTGTGATATATATAATTATACAATTTGTCTTGTTATTCTAATCTGTAATATTTTGATGAAACGTCATTGAAATAAATGATCTTTTAATTGTTTAGGCATCGTTATGCGAAGTAATGTAATATATTTTACTTCTCTAAAAAATTGTATCTATTTGGTCATTATTCGTAGCTATTTTTATATTTCTCACGCGTGGCATGGCAGTGGGCGGTCTGTGAATCAAAGCACACACAAGCGAAAGCCTTCCTGCGAAGCCTTCGATCAATCACTCTTTCCGTATCTTGCAATTTCACGATTGATTCACTTCCTCGATCGGAATATCTCTTCACCCTACGTGAGGTATGAAAGATATTCTGTTACCAGTGAAAAAGTCTACTTCGTTTGAAATATAATATATACGGAGTGAAAAAATCATTAAAAAAAAAATCTTTTTTTTATATCGAGTATGATATTCTAAATTTACGAATCGTTTCATTAGTGATAAATTCCAGTAAAATTTGCAATAATTGTTTTGTAGCCAAGTAACCAAAACGTTTAAATTACGAAATATCGTAAAATTGTTATATCTTGGCACGCAATATAATTAATTCTAAGCTGATATTGAATATTGTAAGGAAAACATTTAATATTAATGGAATGAAAGAAAAAAAATATTACCTAAAACAACCGATAAAATATGCTCAACTATTTCGTTGAATATAGATTTTTTCTTAACCATATAACTCTGAAGACTTTCCGCAACAGGTTAAACAAAATAAACCAAAAGACAATTTTTGGATCGAGCATATGGATCTACACAGTGTGAAGATATCCACTTCGAAAGAGTAGTATATGGATCTCCGCAATGTAAAAGCGTCTTGACAGATTATTTTTCACGAGAATTTTTTGTCAGACAATTGCTCACCCCAATGGGTATCCAGTCTTTCGTTTTTGATTTTTTTAAATAACAGATAACGAATCGAACCTGCATTCACCGGCTTGCTGGGCGCGCATGCTACCAACTACGCTACCAAGGAGGCAATATGCTTACTTGGAATAGAGAATTTCGTGATTTAATATATATGGGGTATTTGCATTGATAGTCAATGTTTTAAATTTTAAATACTGATAATTTTTATCTCGGAAGATAATTATACTATAATCTGCAGCAGGTAATCGATCGCATGCAATCTGTATATTTGGAAACTTGACAATAATTCGTCTTATATATTGAAAATTTTGATTATATGGCACCCACAGGTATATAAAAACCTCCAAAAATTTCATATAAAAACATTGATATAGTTTCGAAAACTTCAAATAAATGATCTTAGTTAATTGTTTAGTTCATTTACTAGACAAATATTTAGTGGTGCCGTTATAAACATATTATATTTAACTTACACTAAATATATAGTTCAGCAGAAGTTATGAAGGCTATAAACATCTGCGAGCAGAATACAGCTTTGGGCTGGTATACCACCACTTTAATTGCTTTATGTATAATAGAGAAATTACAGTTTTATTGAGTCAGAAATTAGCGTGAGGTAAATATAGAGACAACCATTTCAGTTTATTTAAGAAAGTCATAGTCCACTTTGGTGTCTTACGGTGATGAAAAATATGTGTATTACAAATAGTATATTGTGTGTATTTGTATGAAATTGTGTGTACTCGTGTAATACATGGAAAGTTTTGAAATCTTATGGGTAAAATTATTAGATTCTGCTGATATAGCATGTGAATAATTACTACCGCAAACACTGTCTCCTGATTAGTGATTACGCATATAATTCGAAGCGTGATTATCGATTCCGTCAAGTCAATGTTTGAATAGGCCACGTCAATGTAAACAAGAGGCGTGTTGATAATAAGGTGGCGGTGTCTATTGAAAAGACAATGGGATGTTGTCCCGCATCTGTCGAAAGCTTTGTGATTCGCGTCACGTGCAAACAAAACGTCATTAATTTCAGAGCTTTTATGAAAAGATCTGAAATCTGCGAATTGAATTTCATCTAATGATAGCAGTAACAGTGGGATATGCAAATAATTTTGATTGACTGAGTTAAAATGATGAAAAATAATAATTTACCAATCGTTTTTATTCTAAGTCACTACGCTGTAAAATAAATTCAGGAAATACCAAGAATAGAAGATATCATTATGTATTAACGCAGCATTTGCATCATTACTGAATTAATGAAACTAGGATGTAGGAGGCTGACATAGAAAGCAAATGTCCCCTTGCATTGCCATTTTAAAGAGTATGAGAATACTAATAAATAATATTGTACTTCCGTAAGATCAGATATCCACATTTTTGGCATAGTAAACTACGTAGAATTACGCAGTATCTAATATATAAAAGTCAAAATATGTATGTTCGTTCGTTCGTTCGTTTGTCC
>JAGVSQ010002865.1:1898-19896 GCA_022683975.1 Rhyacophila evoluta | reverse complement strand
CCGAATACATTCCATAAATAGTATTTAATGACTCCTGCTCGTTTAGTATTAATATAAACTAACATAAATCTGAACCAGTTAAGATTAAACAAATAAACCAACATAAGTCTGGTAAGTTAAGGTTAAACAGTTTAGTGTTAGATATATTATTCAGTATAATGTTATAGCCATAAGACACTTTCATTAATAAAAGGTCACTATACATATATGCAAATTATGTTGACTGTTAATTTTTAAAATGCTTTCCTTATTTTTCTTCCGCAGAAAGTAGCATCAGTGACAACTCCAGAAACACTTTCAACAAGGGCGTCTCAAAAAGTTTTAAGTTTCTATAACCCAGATTCGATAGAGACCTCAAATGCTGTCACAACAGAGACCAATAAATACGCACGGGTAAAATATTTATTTTAATATATTTTGATTCTTATATGGTTTTTACTTTTTATCTTTTAAGTACAAATATTTAAATCTTAGTAATCGTGAGCTTCACTAAGAATACAAACAAGATGGCTGAATATTTGTTCTGTTTGAAATACCTAACTATTTGTTTAAGGTCTTAACATGCTTTAACATTATGTGTGATGTTCAAATTTCAAATTCTGTTACATTTATAAAAAAATTGTCAGCTAGAACTGTCAAAATGTTTTATACATATGAATGCTAATTTTGAAGAATTTGTTTTAGTTCCGTGCACCAAAACCTTCAACGACCACAACGACCGAACGACCAACCGATTTTAATGAGAATAGCCTCGATCGTAAAGAAGAGACGAGAAATAATCAATCAAGCCGGGTTTATTCAAGGTCAAATTTTAAGAAAAAGATATTTTCTTCTAATACGGCAGCACCCACAAAGAATGATTTCACAGTATCAACTACAGCTCCTGGGACAACTGAATATTCTGAATTGTCAACAGCAAAATCAGTCAAATATGTGAGACAGCATAAATTCAATGCCACCCGCTTCAGTGTAGGAAAGATAAAGCCGGCGGTTAGTTTAATCGATGACTTGTCAACACAGACAGAAAAACCTAGAAGATCTTCATTTACTAGACCCAGATCGAGTCTGCAGTCAAGAGCAAAGTCAACAACTGAAAAAATGACTGCTGAAACATCGACTAGCGGTTCTAACACGGAGACAGATTCTGTGGAATTTTCAGAGACAAATTCTGATAACCAAATCAGTACACCGAGTCCAGCTACAGTGACGAGGACAAATAACTATCAGTCAAGGTTCAAATCTGCTACTCCTGCTACTAGGAAAAATACCGTAGATATTAAATCCATCGGACTGAAGAGTTTGACATCTAGATTCAACCCAAAGGCGATAATGAAGAAGAGCGATTTCACTAATGAAAATTTACTGAATGGAGGTATTACAAAAGAAAACAAGAATTCATATTACAGAAGTAGTTCAGCTTCTGTCAGTAAGGCGTCAACACCATCATCGATAGAAAAACCAGTAAGTACAAAAACTATTGAATTAATTTTTAAATCAACAGATGAACCTACTTATATGAAAATTAAACATCTCTTAAAAAGGCAATTTTAAAAATTGACTTGTATAAACTAATGCTGTATTCTTATTTATCAGTCTCAATATATTTTTTATTTAACTTTAAGTATTTTTTTATATTCAAAATGCTAAAAATTATCAAATATTTTTTATCTTTGCAGATTCCAATAAATTCTAGAAATAAATCTCACAGATTTAGTTCGCGTTATAAGGGTCCTTTTATGCGTTCACCGCCTGTATATAGAGCTACTGTACCGAGTGTCACCTCTACCATGGTAAGCAAAAGAATATAATACATTTTAGTTTCTATCAAACATATTTTTTTATCTTTATATTTTTATAAATAATGTAATGTTGCATATTGCGTATAATTTTAATATTTACAGATATTTCATGTTATAAATATCATGCTTCAGTATATTGATCAACCAATTCCATTTTATTATAATAATGTATTCGAATCCGTTTTAAGTAAATCCATAGACACAAATATTTGACCAGAAAAAAATTAATTCCAGATGTAAGTGTTTATTTGTATAATTATCTATTATTTTTGACATAGGCAATCCAACATGAAAAAACATTATTTGAGATCTAGACCTCAATTTATTTTAGTTTATCTTTTTGGTTTTAATACAGTTTGAGAATAGAAAGATGAGAAGTTTGCTATGTTGTCTCTCTTTGAATATTTGTACAAATCAGCGTATCAATTATATTGTCAGTCAATCAACAACAATTAAATATTATACGGTATTCTTTCTGGAGTTTTAATAAAAAGGCTTTGTTTTTTATGTTATACATTGGCATGAATTGAACAAATAAAAAGTGTATATTGATAATTATATTTTAAGAAATAAAAGTTTTTCAAAATTATCATTCACGTTTCATTAACCTTAGTATTTAATTCATAACATCCATTACTAATACATATGAAAACATCTCGTTTATATGACATATCAGAAAAAAAAATCTTCAAGAGTTGTCTTTTTCTGGAATGTGAATAAAAACAAATCAATTTTGTTTATTTTATTAAACATATTAAAAACTAAGAGTAAGTACAGATTGATTGTACTTCCTTCTAATAAAAAAATAACCCATTCCCCCTTAAGAACTAAGCAGCCTATCATAGACAACATTATAATTGTTAGTAATATATAATTGAGATTCCTTTTTAGCATGCATGTTAGGATAAAATATAGTTTTTAATAGGACAAAATAAATATATCTTTGAAATATGTAAAAAATAATATTTTTTAGACACAATTAAATTTAAATGTAATTATTAAATTTGAAATTTTAAAAGAGCTTCAATTAGATATTTATTTTTATCGATAAAATCCAACTTAAGGTTAGTTCCAAATAACAAGGATTGACACTGTTTAAATCTTCTTTTGATAATATTGGCATTTTGATATTGCTGGCCAAAGTTTTTAAAAGCTTGTAATAATTTTCATCTATGACGAGGTTTATTTAAATCTATCTGCGTTGATTTTAATATTTGGCTGTCTGTTTTAGAAAAATATTTACTTTTATAGTCCTAAACATTACTTGAACGTTAAAATAGTTTCAAAAATCTAGCTTTGAAGATGATAAATTTGAAACTGCCGTTGTCTGTGAATCGCTTCATGGCTGATCAGCTGGTGGATAATGACATAGCAAAATTGGTTTGTTTTTGGTTCTTCCCCGTGAAGGCTTGGCTGAAATTCTTCGTAACGGACAATCCGATCGCGGATACCCTCACCGAACCGGTGTGGTTTGTGGCAGCGGACGGTCGCTTGCAAGGGAAATCACAGCATCACATCATTCGCACCATACCACATCACTCAACGGTTTACTGAATAATTTATCATTCACAATGTTATCTCTAGCCTTTTTATACTGAATAAATAATAAATATCCCAGATTAATATATCAATTTTAAATATATCATATACTTTAGCCTAGTGTGTAGGAATAAATTGTTTCATCATAAATATATAATAAGTTTTTAAAATATAGTAACAAGACTAAAGGTACAATCGGAATAATACAAAATTTTACCATATTTTTTCAAATTTCTTTATTTGCCCAGTTCGTGAATTTGTCAAAAATTTAATTCAGTGTAGAAAATAGACAGTTGGTCTACCTAAATCACAGACTTGGAAACATATTACATAGTTTATGAATTAGACAACTACAAGTTTTAGCAGCGCTCATACATATTTTATTATAGCTTCAGCACAATGGTTTAGATTATTCTGTTCACTGCTTTAGAATTATCTATATTAAGAATGTGGCAAGTGCTTCAAAATGGTATTTTACTATAAATATTATAATTAGTATTGTAAGTATTTTTTTAAAATTAGTAATTAATTAGAATCAATACCTAATTATGTCAACTGTATTGTAATATGCCAATGAATGTTTTATTTGATAATGTGAATGATTTTTAAAAGTAATTTAATTGATTTAATCAATAAATTATATATGAGGGCTATGGAAACCAACGCAGCAGTTGGAGCGTGCTGATTGGTCTGCATAAAACTTGCCACCATTTTTTTCTAACACGAATTTGATTCTTCAAAAATGTATTTGTTAAAGGGTTATTTCTTTTCAATCTATCTTATTGACATATGCAAAATTGCCAGCTCTACATAATGACATATCTAACTCATTTTAGATCAAATACGGAGACTTCCACTTTTGTTTTTATAACCCTCATATATTTTTTTGCGAATATTGAAGTATTTTGGCATACTAGATTACAGTGAAATTCTATGGTTGGTACATACTTTTTACCAGTAGTTTTTAAATATTATAATTATCAATCTTTTTTATTTTACGGTGTATTTATATTTTTAACTATTGCCACTTAAAAATTAAAAAAAATACATAATTAAGATTAGATATCAATGCACAGTATTAATTTTGCCATTAAGCTGCTATTAAAGATGCAAATTTGATTAGCTTGCCTACAACCCATTTCTTTCATTTGGTAAACAGTTTTTTTAAATGAGTTTTGAATTTATGGTTGATAAACGTTTTATCCTAACAATTTATCTTAATTTGATATTTATAATAATAGACATAATTTATTTTAAGATGATGTCTTCCATTACCATTATAATAATAACTATTTCATGAAACATCTTTCCCATCATGGCATTTGTCATTTTTCATTATCATATTTTCATCATTCATTTAGTTAAGTTATATTACTTCAATTATTTGTTACAATTATTGTTTTATCTTCAAACATTAAATATTTTTATACTAAAAGGTACATAACACATAAAACTAAGTATAAATACGTTCTTTGTGAGTTTGTTTATATTTACTAAAAATCAAATGCAACAAAAAATATGGTTTTTAGTCAATTCCTCAATATTTAAAGCAATTTTTATTAAAACAGCATGTTAATGTTGTAATTTATGACAAGTAAATCAACTAGCAATAAGTATAATTAATACTATCGATTAATTTTGTTTAGTACAAATGATATTAAAATTTAACTTCTATAAGAATACATATCGATGGCTTAAAGTGCAAAGTTGTTTACTCCATTTTTAGCTCAAAATGACTTAAAAATATCATCTTGTCGCATTATTCTATACGCATCTCCCATATTAATTTGACTACTCAAAGTGATTTGAACATATCGAAAAAACATTGGTCTTTGAGACCTATATTGAAAAATATGCAGATCTGTCAAAAGTATATCGTTCGTAAAGAGCTCTACAAATGGATCGTTTAAAATGGATTTTTTATTTCAAAATAATCACAAAAATGAATAGTAAAATAGTCAGTTTTTACACTCTTTTCTAAACTTGTTAAAAACGCAATTGGCAAATTTGGGCATTAAGCCCATGGCTTAATCTCTCAAATAAATCTATTATATGTACAGCTAATGTACAACTTATGAATAGTATTCATAACGCGAGAATCAATGAAGTTATATACTTTCAAGCCAAATGTGATCATTATATACCTTCTGTTATGAAATATTTAATATTTGATTTTTTTTTTGTCATTTATGTATGAAGTATGTCAAGATAAATGAAGTGTGTCTCAAATGAATAGTTATTTTACATTGGCAAATTCTTTTCATGTATACCTTCTCTCTAGAGCTATCTTTACACTAGAATTTTTGTCGTTGGGTTATTATAAAAGGATATAGATTTTGATTAAGAAGAATATGATTTGTAATGAGAAAAATAATACATTTAATTGATAAGAATATAACATAGAAATAATACTTTTTATCCAATATATCATGTAAAATGCTGTTTTTATAAAACTTTATCTTTGAAATTATTTTTAAAATACAAACTAATATATTTTTTTATACAACTTGTTACTAAAATAGGTTAATATGGGAAATATAATATCTTGCTCTTGGATTGTCTATTTTATGTTTCTCTTAGACTTTAGATCTTTCATTTACTAATTAATATTATTATGAACTTTGAAAAATAAACAGGATTTGGCTCAGTACAAGATTTTGTTATTTTGATCTTTCAGTTATTTCTAATGATCCTTTATTAATTACTATTGTAATTTATAAACTTTGATTTCATTTTTTCCACTTTTTCTCTACACATCATTCATTCTGACTTTCTTATAAAGGCACAAGCTCATCTTCTATTACAGGACAATGAAGACGAAAAGAACAATGTGTTTCCGGATATCGAGATAATATCATTCAGTCAACCGCGTAGCACGCCCGCATCAGACAGTTTAATAACGGCGGAGACCGTGGCGTTCGCTTCGAGACTGATCAGCGTAGAGACTTCTAACCACTCGCCGTCTGTCACCGTGTCAATATTTGACGCTTTGGCTGATATTTTAACGTCCACACCAAAACCGACTCCGAGTATATCGTCGACAACACCAAAACCCACCGAATCAGACGGTATATTAACGACAAGTGGTAATATCGCCGGCGTGAGTACAACCGAACCAATTAAAAGTAGTTCAAGTGATTCTCCTGCTAGAGACGAGGACTCTTCGAAAATCACTTTTACTGTACAGTCTGAGAATGTTAACTCTCAGGTAACAACCACTAATAAACCTGTACAGCCCCCAGCCAACGACAATATGGGTCGCACCACGATGTCAACGATGGACGCATCTGATTTTCTATCCGTAACTTCCTCCTCTGCCAACTCTGCAGTTCTTTCATCTATGTCCATCCCCGAACCCCCTGTAACCACTGACACAGTTCCAATGGCGATTCTGTCTACTGAAATGCCAGCCGTTACCGATAGAAAACCATTTGCATCTCTTCTTAATACGACCCCTACACCAATATCCACAACCCAAACATTCACATCACCGGTATTCACACCGTGCACAGAACAAGCACCTGTCGATAGTTCACCCAACTCTATCACAAATGTAATTAATATAGACTCACAAGGGTCTTCCGATATCATTGTACAAAGTCCTCAAGATAACATCTCACAAATAAATATGTTGAATAGATTTTTAGAGACAAATACACAAGAAAGTATTCTCCAAATGTCAACGGTTGATTCAAAACCAAGTACGACTGAGTTTTCAAGTACTGAAACACCAATAACATCATCAGGAACATTAGAATCCATGATATTAACCAATTCGATGACAGATAACCCAGTCGAATCCACAGAAAATAACATTTTATCGATAGAGTCAAGATTTTTGGACAGTCAATCAGAATCACCGATGCTAACAACACCATTCAATTCATTATCAAGTACATTTAGCTCCGATATGACTGAATCGAGCACTTTCTCGACAACATCTAACCCATTCTTTTCAACTGACCAATCGAATATCTCTAACAACTTTGACATGACAACAATGTTCTTGACATCAGAGATGACACCCACTACTGAACAATTTCCACGGACTGCAACATCTATCTTAACCGAAAAATCCACATTGAGTACTGATGCACTAACAACTACTAACACGATCGCTTCATCCCATCCTACAGCTTCTGTAGACCCTATGCCTCAAGTACCAATAGACTTATCCCGTAGAGCCAAGCTACTCCGAGATATTGAAACTATCATTCAGAGTAATAATATTGAAAATATTGAAAAAGTAAAATCTGGAAAAGTAACAGGATCACTTCAATCTCAAACAGTTGCCGGTGGGACTAATCTACAAAGTAGATCCAACCTTGGCACAGGATCAAAAAATAGCCAGCGTAACATTATACTAGAACGACTCGCGAATTTAATCAAGAGTGTAGTAAATATTCCAAACACTCAATTACCTGGTACAACCACTAGTCCTCCGGAGTCTATGACTGTTTCTACAACAAATTCAATAGATGATCCTACAACTCCTATTTCTTTACTCCCTGTAACCACATTAGACTCTCCTGTGGACATGACGACTTTACCCACTTTAGATGACTTAATGACATCCACTTCCATGAATGATTTAATACCTGAAACTACGACTGACACTTTCTTGACTTCAACTGGTGAAGTGACTCAAATTACGACACTCTCGAGTGAGTCTACAACACAATCAACAGTACAGTCTGTAGAATTGGACAACATTACACAGGCATCGAACGGTTCTGTCAAAACATCACAAACCACTCCCACATATCAGTGGTCTCCACCTTTCCCTACGGCGTGGCGGACTACTCCACCCGACAACTCTCAAATACCCCAGCCGAGATTTTCAAATAGATTATCTATTGCCCCTCCCGGAACGATGAGCTCCACGTCTACCCCGCCAAAGAAGGATTATTTCATATATGGAGTCTTACCCAATAATACCGTGGTACGTAAAAACCCTAACGATAACCAGTTGGAGGTTCTAACAGAAGCGAGTCCCTTCATAATATTCGGAGTGTTGCCAAATAACACAATAATCAGAAGATTCCCGAATGGAACGCGTGTTCCGACAGTGACCCAACGCATCGATGTTTTATCAATTGACCCGAGAAGCTTGAAAAACCCTCTCAGCCCCGTGTACAGAAATCCTGAATCAATAATACTGACAAATAACCGTGTGGATGATATAAATACTAATGAAATAACTCCAAACTCGACCCAGCGGCCAGATAATCGCCCCGATACTCAAATGAAGGATCCTCCTGTAAATAGCATACAGACAATGGTACTTGTGTCTCTTTCAGCGCGAATGGACTAGCTAATTGCTCTCGCTTGCTTTTAGTGTTCTTGTGGAATTTGTCATTCACGTATACAGAATAACAAACTAAACGTTGATATTAACAAACCATTGTATTCTATTCATGCCAACATGGACTGACTAATAATTAACATATTACTAATGTTTGGTGCATGGTGGAAATTAATTTTTAATTGAATATACTAGTAAAATGAATACTGATTTACAGAAACGTGCTCCTGACAGCAGCAATCCTTAATATGAATAACCCATAATGTACTGATATCCAAGAAAAAAATATATTAAAATTACCGGATATTCAATATGTCTATTACAAAATAACCCTTTTTGTTAACAGTTATTTATAATTTTTAAATCAATTTTAATTGAATAATTCTAACCTATTGTGATATTTTAAGTCTTGAATTATTTGGTTTTTGTCTTTTTTAATAGCTTTTGAAATATGAGAGGATACGGGTGAATTATTACAAAAATACATAAAGTAAATAATATTTAATAAAAATATAATATACTAATTATTTGATGATATTTTTAGGCTATCGATACCAGTAACCAATCTGACGGTATGAAGACTTTGTCCGATATAATGGCAAATATAAAAAACATGCAAAATTTTAATAATGCATTGAATAACGGACAGAATAAAGTGATACAAGCTGTAACAGAATCAAATGTTGGTAGTCTCTTAACAACTGCAAAGCTGCCTGCTGTTGAAGATATTTTAGTAAACAGTATTGCAGCGGCAACTAAGGAAGAGTCTCAAAAACCAACCACCACCACGACCACGCCCAGATATTTAACCTTAGATATAGACCCTGACGTAAGCATAATTTTTTTTTTTACTATTGTTATTTTATATATAACTTCAACATATTAATAGTACAAATTTTGGCTACTGTTTTAATCTAATGACTATTTTCTCAATTATTCATATGACGTACTTACAAATTATAAATTTATGTCATTTACTTTACAGCATAAAAATGCTTTGGTTAAAATAAAATTCTTTGTATTTTTCCAGACTAAGCAAATCCGTACTGAAAGACCTGAAGAAGGCAACAGAAATGCAGTTTTCAGATTCAAGCCGATATCAAATGATCTTTTGAATGGTAATGAAAGAGGTGGTAAAGCCATCAATCTTGGAGCTAATATTCAAAGAATAACAACAATCAAACCTTCATTAGTTTCATCAACAGTTCCTTCGGTTAATAATATTTTCACAAGAAGCGGATTCGGAACTATTGATACGCCTATGCAAAACACTCCAGAATCTGCCACGCCAGACCCCATTGAAAGTCTGTTTGGAACTCCAGAAACAGTCATAGCCAAAGTTCAGCTGATAGAAAACCAACCTATTATTATAAGGGTAGCTCCATCTGTCAATTCAAGAAATACACCAACACCTGAAATGTCTACAACAACTCCTATGCCAACTAGGACAACAGTACAGGAAACACAACAGCCCACGGCTGCTACAACACTGGCACCATTGTTAGAAAAGTTTTCTCTACAATTTTTGCCCATTGCAAAATCTACTCCAAGAATATCTACAACTCGAAAAATGACGACAACAACAACACAGCCAACCACAACAACTCAAGTTCCAACAACAACAACAACAACGACAACTACTCCAAAGCCAACAACAACAACAACAACCACAACCTACAACAATAAGCACTACCACAACCAGAAGAACAACAACTACTCAACCCCCAACAACTGTTCCTACAACAGAAAGGACAACCACCACGACTGAAGCACCTACCACTACTACAACCAGAAGACCAACTACCCAAGAAATTCCTAAATTAACTACTACAACACAGAGACGGCCAACTACTCCGAGGGTTGTGTCAAGTATCACAAGAATGCCAGAATTATTGAGAGCCAGTGCGACAACTGCTACACCTGATTCAACTACTTATTCTGTGGAAGATGATATCGCTTTTCTAAAGAGCTTGGTAAATATAAAAAATATATTGACTTACAACAATTTAAATTTATAAGAAAATCTATTGTCACCTATTTTCGTTTTTTTTTTATACCAACTATGTTGTTATGAAAATACCAACAAAATTGTTTTTCGTTACGATATACTATAGTGAAGGTCAGCCTGAAAATTAAATTTAAATATTCCTCCGATACTTCGATGTAACATGGAATATTTTATAGTATCCAAATAAATGAATATTATTTCTGTTACAGCGAAAATTAGTTACTCCCAGAACTCAAGATAAGGAGCAGTCATTGGCCAATAGAATTATTGCTCTGGCTGTAGACAGGAATTTGCAAGAATTAAAAGAAACGGGAACTATTTCACCTATAACAACAACAACCACTACTACTACAACAACAACAACTACCACAACAACAATGCGTCCTACGACTACAACTGTTCGTCCAAGGTCTCCTTCTAGAAGTGGTAAAAATATTGCAGGCAATGACTTGAGAGCCAGTTTGGCAAATAGTTTAGACATAGCATCACTCAAGCAGCAGACGTCTTCAAAAGACTCACCATCCATTCAAGATGACCTAATATCATTCCAAAATGACGCTAAGCTTTTACAAACACTTCTCAGTTTAACAGGTCAAACAACACCTAAAATTAATGTACCCAGACAAACAACAAGTACAAAACCGGTTACAGTAAAAGCTGGAATAGATGCTCCAGATTTACAACTACTACAGTCTTTACTTGGAAGTCCTTCACCATTAAATACATTAGATTCAAGTAATCAGCTGCTAAAGCAACTATCTTCAAGTCTCCAACCGAAGCCAGTTGAAGTTAAAACAACGACAGAGAAAATCACAACTACAACAAGGAAAGCTACAACCACCACTCCTAAACCAGTCGTGGTTACACCGAACCCAGGAAATAGTTTAACTGCATCATCTCTCCAAGACGACATCAAAAGTCTAGAACAAGATTCAAAGCTTCTTGAAGGTCTGTTGCGACTTCAAGGCGGTGGTAAGACTAAAGGTGGTACTGTGGATTTGAGTGCACTGACTGGGGATAAAGCTTTGGCAACATTACTTGCTGGACAGACTAGCAAACCTGTAGATGTCACAAGTGCTCCTATTCCAATTAGCACAGAATATGGACAGTCAAACGACGCCATATTGGCTGCGCTTTTGAAAGAGAGGGGCATTGGACCATCTACAGCACAAAACACGTTGCAAGAACAACTAAAATTAGCGGTGTGTTACCTATTTCTTTCTTTTATTCAATCATTTCAATATTATTTTTACTACCCCACTTATGCATGTTCAAATAATAAACAGAAGCAATGTTATACATGCTCAAATAATGTAAATATCCAAACAAGTTGATTTGCTGAAGGCACAAACATCTTTTCTATAGCTATATCACTGTGTTTCCGAAATCATTAGTTAGAATTAGATACTGTAAATACAGTAAAAACGTATTTATCAAGGACAGTTTTGTCCTTTCAGTTATTTTTAATACCATCATTATAGCTTCCCGCATGTTTTGTTCATTTAGTGAACTTTTTCAGTTTAATGATTTGCTATTCTAGTCGTATGTGTAAAATCAATTATAAATTACCACCATTATTTTGAAAAGATTTTTAATATTTTCATGCACCATTAATAAAATATAAAAAAAAAAACTATATTCTAAAACATTGCTTTTGACTAAAGATTTGAAAATGAAAAATGTTATTTGACATAAAATTTCGATATGCAAATAATAAATTACATATCTTTTTTTATTTAGGCTCTGCTGAATCAAGTAATAGTAACTCCAAAAGTCAGGCCACGTACAACGCCACGCCCAACTAGACCGCCAACAAGGCAGCCCCGTCCTATCTTGGACGGTCTTGCTTGGCTTTGGCAGCAGTGGCAAGACACTGGAGCTACTCCCGGAGAAAAACCCAAGCCCTCACGGCCGTCTGCTCCATCTTCTCAAGGAGGAGGAGGCAGTTTCTTCTTTGGGTCAGGTCCTTTCTTAGGAAATGCCGAGGAAGCAGCACCAAAACCTGTCAGAGCAAATAGGGTGAGTACTTTACACAGTTGACCTACGAACCATAAGGTTATATGGGCGATTATTAAGACTGTCATGTGAATTCTCTCGATGGACTGAACATGAATTTACAGTAACAATAAAATATGATCACCATTTGAAACCTTATCATTCGTTGGTCATTATCATACTAAAACTAACACATCAAGGGCACCCTAGAATCAACCTAACCTATCTGAAGACCATAATTCAACAAACTGAAAATAATATTATCAAAAACTGAATTAAACCATTTTTATACTAAAATTACTAAGTTGAGTAAAATAATCATTTTTATAACATGGTGTACTGACTTATACATAAAACGATAAATTCTTTTTAAATTAAATTACCATAAGCAATAGTTTATCAATTTTGGATTTGATTATTGAATGAGACTTAAAATACTAAATCTACAATGTACTCTCGATTATTCAGGTGCTGGTTATCCTGTTTGCGGATTATCCGTGCCAAATGTTGAAATTTTACTTATCGTAAATTTTGTTAAAAATACTCCCATCAAATTTAAAAAGAAACAAGAAATAATAATTCCATATAGTTATAACCATTTACTGCATGTTTTCTTGTAAACCAGGGAAAAATAATGTTATTTTTTTTTTTTAAAAAAGTCATAATTTTCAATAAAATTCAAATTAGTTGATAAAGGAAGATGCATATGGTAAAACAGCATTCTGAGCATCAAAAAATATATTAAATGATGTCATAAGTGTCAGTAAGCTGAATCCAAATAGTTTCACATGTCACAAATTTGTGACACTTTGCAGTAAAGAGTTAAAAAAACCATAGATCATAATTCTGCCAATGGAAGCTTTCTAATTTTACTTCTTGGAAGTCTCTAACTATAAATCTAGAAAGGAAACTCTTCAATATTATGCAACAGATAAAAAAATGACACATTATAAATTTATCAACTCTAATTCACCAGTGCCAGTAAATTGAACGATAGTTCGGTAATAATAAACAATCTATATTTCCATATTTAACATAGTTAGGATTATCCGTGCTTTTCACTTATTCGGGCCTTTCCTCTCCAGGAATAATGGATAATCGAGAATACACAATCAGCAATACTAAAATTCATATGTGTTTCTAATGCATATTTTAATTTGGTTTATGAAAGAAGATATCATTGTTAAATTATAATATCATCACACATTACCATAATGATATTAATCATATTAAAAGAGGTAAAAAAGACTAATTTTCTTTGATATATTCCATCGTGTTTTAATTATTTATGTTTTCCATATAATTTCATTAATTTATTTCAATATATATACATAATAGTGTCAGTATTACTGTAATACATATTCATAAAATATAACAACCCCTCGAATATAAGAGAGAGAGTACTAGCATTTTTATAGGTATTAATTATCAAGATTGTCTCTCTTATTTTAATTAAATTCACAGTAAATTATAACAACTCAGCATTAGCATTAAAGGTTAGGTTATTTTATCGTGTCCACATTAATATGTTTAACCTTTTTTTTGTGTACAGAGCAACGAATAATAAAATGAGTCTTGCTTTGTGTGCAAGTTTAAATGTGAGAATTGAATTATGTTTGGACCAGGTACCTCTGCCTCCACCACAAGTGGTAGAAACACAGGAAAATGGCCCAGGAAGAGGGCAACTAGTTTCAGCCGCCATAAATGTCACCAGAGCATTTTCACAATTTCTAGGAGCTGCTATTCAGGTTTATTTTTAAATTTAATCCTTCATTACTCTCTTCTTTCTGTCTGGGTCTTTCTGTACATATATCACTTTCGATCAGAGAGTTCTAAAGGTGTTTGTCTTAAAATATCAATACCCGAGTTCTACAAATACGCCCTATGATAAAACAGAGTGTTAGTCAAATACAAGTGTTTCTGTGGCTGTATATATATATGTTATCCTCAAATGCAAAATGACAGTATAGTTTAAAATAACTAAACTTGCTATAAAAAAAACAACAACAAGCCTGCTGTTATCGTAATAAAATTTGAAAATAATTATTTATATTAATTAAAATGAATTGTAGATCCTGGACAATAAGTAGAATTTTGTTATAACGAAACTCACGGGACCACTCTTTTTTTTCACTATCCTGAATAAAAAAATAGTATTATTACAAATCAACCCTTTTTAGGCAAAAGGCATCAAACCTCAGTTTTTTTGAGAGTTTTGCTATTATTCTTAAAATCACAATTTACACAACTGAATACACGTTATCTCTAAAGAAATAAAGCCTAAAATGCTAAATTATTATTGAAATTCAGTTTTAGATGTTGAAAGAAGGAGGATCTATCAGATTTGCACGTAGGAAGAAGGAATCAAACCTTTTTCACGGCATTATTGTTCCGTGACGGTGCATGCCTTTTGCCTAAACAGGGTTGATATTGTATGAACGTTTGTTTGGGACAGCAAAAAATATTCATTATACTGGAAATTTCATTACTTCGGTATTTGTTATAAAGAGATTTAGCTTGTATATACTGTAATTTTGCATTCCAAATATATTGTCAAGTTTTATGATATTGTGGTGTTGTTTGGGTCGACCTGTAGTTTCCGAATGTTTTTTTCTTAAAATTTTGATCTTTATCCAAAGGCTAAACCTGTATATTTTGTTTCAAGCATATGTATTTTATACGACAAAGTGTGTAATAGTATTTATCCCAATTTATAAATATCATGTTTTCTTGAACTTCCTCATAAAATGCAAAATCAACAAACACTACAAACTGTACTACAATTTTGCTTTATGATCCCAATAAGTCTCGAATACTTATAATTCTTATTGTATTATGTAAAGTATTATAATGTTCTGGAAATTAGCTTAAAGCTATGTTATTTTTTGGCGTTCTAACAACTTTTCTTCCCTCATGTAGCACGAGATCCAAACAGATTTGATAATGCAGAAAATGCAGAAGATATCCCATCCAAAGCTTACTATAAATGTAGCATTGGTATTATTTTCTCAGTAATTCAGTCAATCAAAATAAAATTAACAATGTTTTTTAGTATTTTATTTCTTTACTTATAATCTTACAACTGTAATACAAGTATTACTAAAATCTTCAAGAAGTAATGATTTACTAGAAACATTATTAGATTTATTTTGATAATATTTTGTAGATACATTAGAACCTCGATATAACAGAAAATATATCTGTAAAGAAGTGCAAACATTGGAAAATAGTTTGAATAATTATTTAGTTTGATGATAAAAATGCAGATACAAATTAGATTAGAAGTTCATGATGTCTGTAGAACAATGCAGAATATTGCTGGAGAAGAAGTAGCCGATGAAAAAAGTTTACGGTGATTAGAAATAGATGAACTAGACCCTGTGACCATCATGACTGAGAGTGAAATAGCAGATGAAGTAATGGTCTTTGAAAATTAGGATGGAATTTTCTAAATAAAAAAAACGATGCTTAAATAACATATTTTCGGTTTTAATAGACGCCGCATTAGTCCGTTATATCAAAGTTCTACTGTATTGTATTTCCCTATCTAATGTAAGAATATTTATTGTAATTTAAATACCGCATGAAACATTAAATGTATATTTTGTTTTAAGCCCATGAATATGGTGTAAGTTTTATTGTATTATGTATAAAAAAATAAAACATTCATTAATTTTCTGATCGAACCTGGGTATTGATATTAAACCGTAGTGTTTTCATCATATTATTAATGTTAAAACATGTCACATTTGGTATATACATAGATATATTATAATTGATACTTCACAATCATATATTATCATCTGGACGAATTTTACCACTGTTACGAACCAGAAAAGGAGAATCTACTTCACATAACAAATGGTGAAATTAAAGGTTTTGGGTTTTTTTTACGTTTATGGTTAAAATTTATCCTGTCACTAAATCAATGGGAATATTTTCCAGGGAGCTGCTCAAACATTCCAGAACGTCTTCCGATCTGGACAGAGAACAGCCGGCGACTATTACAGCAACGGATCTGGATAACAAATTAGTTTATCTTATTTGAAATAATTGTACTTTTTTGGAAATTTTCGAGGCCATATTTGCACTGAATTAGATACACATGACACATACGATCATATATATTATATTTATATGACTGATATGTTTCAATTATTCTTCTAGAAATGGTATTTTTCTGAACGATACGATGGAGCTATTAAAAATATCTATCGCAACAAGTACCTTATCTTAGATATATAAATTGAGCGCTTAAATTTTATGTAAGTAAATCGGATGAGACTGTCAAAATGAATTTTTGTTTCAACGCTGTTGATTATAAAAGGTAGATAGTAAAAGTGTGTGATATTGAATAAGACGTGGAAAATATTCACATTTCATATGAAAAATGGACATAGAGCGTTTTGTTATTATCTGATGGTTGTGAACAATAATTAAACAAACACTGTAAAGTGATTGTTGTTATGTTTCATTAGGATTTTTAAATCTGTCTTCTCTTTAAAATATTAATCAAATATTTATATTTATGATTACTTACACTACTTTATTCACTAGTCTTGAGCTAGGTTTTACTCAAATATCTCAAATGAGTATGAAGATCTGTTAACTTTGACAATAAACAAGAACTTTTCCATATAATTATAATTTATATTCATTAAATTTATGCTTTTAATAATAATAAATTATCAACACAATAAAGTTACATACAAATCCGGAAAGTATTGAAGAAGATATTCAATATTATCCGAAATTTTACAGATTCTGTAATTTTTTATCAAGTTATAATTACAGCAGTAAAATTTCTTGTGAAAATAATATTGTAACAGCAAGAAACATATTGTCGTTGAACTGCTAAAACCTCGAATGTGAAAATTGAAATTTTAGAGGACAGAGTAAAAACTCTGTCCCGCAATGATAAGACATGTTTTATTGGAGGTTTCTATTTTCAATTATATTTTAATTCAATATTAAAAGAAACGTTCGAGGTTTTACCAAGCGAGGTGATCAAATGAGTTGCAAAAAGCAATTTGGATTCATGAAAAACGGTAAAGGTAACGTTTAGCTGATCTAACTTTGAATGCTAAATGTAAACTTTACCGTTGATCATAAATCCAGAGTACTTTTTGCAACTTGGCATCTCAAATATGAAGAAAATGCACAAATATTGTTTTGAGTAAACTGTCACATGGTAGGTTTTAACAGCTCAATGACAATATATAGAAAAGAAAATAAGAATACATGATTGAAAATATTTTACTGTTGATTAGACGTTTTCCTAAATTTATGGATACGTTATTTTTTAATTTTTTTTTTATTGCTTGCTTACAATTAAACTACTGCTTCTTTTTC
>JAGVSQ010002864.1:0-17885 GCA_022683975.1 Rhyacophila evoluta | reverse complement strand
CATTAACTGTACACTATTTCTCAACTATTTAATAAATTCAGACTGATATCACATAAAATAAAAGATAAAATATACTGTCATAGATTAATCTTCAACTAAATTCTGTCTTTGACTATTTAAATTTTGATATCATTCTGTAATTTAAAAAAATAATATACATTCGAAATAGCTATCAACAAAATAAATTGAACGGTGAAATTCTAAGTAAATTATATTATGAAATACTAACTCAATTAAAAATCTATATCGTATTATTAATCGGTAAGTATTCTGACAAGCAAGAAGATTCAAAACAATGATGAGTAGATATTTACTCGGTAGAACTCCATTTTACTGGCGGCCGAAGATTTGTACAATATAAATTATTTATTCTTGAAAAATTTTGTCAAAAGTAATCAAAATTGTCAATAAGTATTTCAGTTATTAAACTATTATGCATTCAATTAGCTATATAAGATATCCAAATATATAGGATCGATCTTCTTTTTTCTCAAAAACTCTGATTTATTAAATAAATACAAAAATAATAATTTTCACATCTGCTTATTTAAGTAAATCTAAAATTATCATCTGCATCTACAAATATGAACAGTAAAATTTTAAAAATGTCCCATACTATATATAATATAAGTTTGTCTATCCAATGAATTAATAAAAAAAACGTGGTTAGTTCAGTGAAAGAGAAAGAGAATGTATATTATTAGTATTACTATTACAATGAATTAAAATTTTCTAAATCTTTATTGAGTTTAATTATTTCAATATAGATCCCACTTGATATCTTGAAATAACTATCAACAAAACAAATCAACATGTATGATGAAAATTGATTCACCCTTATATATTTAAATTATTTATTTTAAACTCTGTTATATTTATAATCCAGTTCAATCAAAAGTTAACCCATACAGTATGCTGTGCGCTTAATTTGTTGTCATGAATTATTACTTCATTTTATCATTCATTATAATAACAGTGTTGAATTGGGCACCTTGCCCTAGAAGCTAGCATGCCCCGTCTCCTCTAACCTCCTTCCATTTAGAGATAAAAGACTAGGGTGGCGAGCGGTTACTCTCCCGGTCTCCTCCATAAGATAAGGTGACGCAGCTCTGTTTCCACCATAGATGGAAGGATATGAAGACGACAGAATCAAACATGGCAAAATTTCACCATGCTCGCTAAGAGTTTTGTCAACATTGCTTGCGTTTAACGTTTTCTAAAATCAGTCAGTATCTTTAAAGTACTTCCGTCATATTGTATGCCAACCATGGAGAAATATGTCTATAGCCTCAGATGTAAAAATAGATCACAAACACTACTATCAATCAGTAGTGATTTCATTTGAAAATTGATCTTAAAATTATTTATTTTTTTATTTGAAACTTGCTAATAAATCGTCATTTATGGTTCGAAATTTGTTTTTTGATAGCTATATAACTTGTTTTATTATTATTTATTAGATACTCAACTTTGTCCGGGATAATTTCAGTCATTCGTTATTAAATTTAAACTATTTCATCCTACATTACAAATTTATTATTATTTATACAATATTTTTTCTTTGATCATTTGCGATGATGTTAAAAATTAAAAGTATGACATTTAACTTGGAAATAACAACCATAATTACGTGTGAAAAATTCACGTCGCTGCTGTTCATAATTTAAGAGCAGTTTCTACGACGGACAGACATACACATGTATTTTCTGTTATATACTATAGATATACACGATCAAACATTTGAATAAAAATTAATCATATCCGCTCTAAAAATTGGGTGCACTATGTATCTTTACAATGTGAAAACTACTAGAAATATTGATTTTCGTGATGATAGAAATGTCAAGCAATCACTCAACCATCTCATGTAACTAAGTAAACATTAAAAGCAGGTTAATTTTTTTATAATAATTAATACAATATAGTAAATAATAGATGCAGCTTCGAGACTCAAACACGTGATTTTTGTTCACAAGTAACTTACAAACGCACCCTTATCCAAATAAGCACGAGAGGCTCGAAAAAAACAAATACATTTACTAAACCTTATATTAACAACAAAGTTTTGATTTTTAAGCTAATTTATTTTATGCTTGTAAAAATGTGTGAAGTTGTCTTCCACGTAATTATTTTTTTATGAAGATTCAGGACAGGACAACAACCGCCACACAGAACTAGACAATCAGTATAAATAAAAAATAATTATCAATGGAAACTGTATAGTTTTTTTCACCATTTTCATAAAGAGATACATCGTTATCATTTATTTAGCCTCTCTTAAATACGTCTCATTGTATTTTAGGGTAATAAAATAAAAACTACTACTTGAAATATTGCAACAATTAAAATTTCAGCACGAAATCATTGATAATAAATTTATTTAAGTGTATATTACTATGGACAAAACGAGATTAAATGATCGAATAGATTTTCAAAACCACGTTCTCATAAACGGAATTAACCAATTTAAATATGTTTGCACGATCGTCACCTCCCAGTTACAGCAATCACATTCAGTCATCGATAAGAATGAAATCAAATAAAACATATAAAATATAATATTAAACAAATGTCAGTGGTGGGAACCAAAAAGAATGCTACCGGTACGCTAAGTCTCGCCAAATTAAATAATGGTTGTGTTTTATACGGTTACACAATTTGAAATCACATATATTGTTTAACCTAATCTAATGTAACCTTACATTACTTCACCTAACCTAAGATATGGAGAATCAAATATATGCAAATATTTAAGAGTTGTTCATGAAATTATTTTCATTAAATAGTACATAATTTAGCAAGTACACATTATTATTTCATGCTTTTCATAGTACTACTTTATTTTTATAATAATTTATGAAAAATATTATTAAATATTATCATTGAAACATATCATTTTTAGTACAGAGCATTCCGTTTGAATTTTTTATTTTTGTTAAATACACAACTTGTCATTATTCGTTTTAGATTAAGGGCTTAGAGATTTTAACTTAAAGATTCGTTATCCATCATATAGCATTAAGTTTATTATTTTGTGTCACCACAAAACGTACACATATAATATTTTTATAAATTCGCTTGTTTCAATTTACAAGTAATAAATAAAAAAAAAAATATTATTTCAAATAACAATCTTTCAATAGAATGCTGAACGTACTTCGTTTATAATGAAGTAATAAACTATAAAAATTGTAGTCGTTTCAGAGATCTAATAAAATTTTACAATACTCTGCCCGAACCGGAACGAAATTGCCAAATCCCACCACTGTAATATAATGACGTTAATAAACGTCAAAAAAAAAAACGTTATAAAATAATACATAAGCAAAAGATCCAATCAAATATTGGTTCAGTAAGACAAATGCATGTCGATCTGATGACCTTTGACATAAATCAAAAACCAAAATAAGATAATAACATAACGGACCACTATTTATTTTAATATTAAAGATCGAATCGCATTTTTTATCGTAATATAAATAAAAAAAATAATTGTTATTATAAAAAATACGTGAAAGTATTTAACCACGGTGTGAAAGCGTGTATAAGGTGATATGAAAGAAACAGATATGCCCATTTATCGCTATTAAAGGCTCCGAACAAAGTATCCAATCTTCGCAAAAAAACATCGGTTTTACTGCATTCAATATATAATATTGTAGATACATAGCTTACGGTATGTTGGCAATCGACATTACTAAAGATTGAAATTTCATTTTTGTGTATTGGAGCCATTAATACCCCGACATACGCCACCCCGGCTTACGCTGCCCCAACTTTCGCTAACCCTACTTACCTCGACTTGCGCGACCCCGACTTACGCTATCCCGTTGAGAGATATTTGAGAAAATACAGATTATCATACCAACGAGTTCTTTAACATGTCATTATCTAAGGGATCACTATACAGAGATGTTTTCAGTATGCATAAATGAGAAATATGCTTAATCGATATTATCATACAATTATCAGAATTTTTAAGAATATATACGTCCATACATGATAATTATAGTCTATATACCATAACCACGAAATGACGAAGAAATAATTAGATTTGTAATAATTTATCAAGAGAGAATTCATTGTAGGTATATAATTATTCGTCGTCAATTTTAAATTATTAAATGGAAGAATTTCTCAACGCCTTCCAATTGAGACAACTGAGTCCATCCTTTTATTACTAGCTGTTCTTACACTGATAATTTCACCGTTTTGTGGTTAATTCAATTAGCTATTAGAGATGTAACCAACTTGGCAGAACTCAATTTCAAAATGGTTGTGTAATCATAATAAATTACAATTCTATAGGTGAATAAGTGTTTTTGATAGCTGTTTCAGCTCTGATAATCAACCAAATCAAGACCAAATTGTATTAAACTATTTCATTCGTTTTAGTAATTGTGTCATTACCGAAATAGCTATCGACGAACCTAGTTCTATAATTACTGTACAGGGAAGAAGAAGAAATAGACTCATAAAAATATATTTTGTACTTTTTGGTTGGCATCATGCAACATTTGTCATTATAACTACCTTCAACAAGTCAGCAAAAATTAAAAGTCTTTATGGGACATGTTGAATCACATGTGATTCCAAAAGTAAAAACTCTATTACTAATAATTACATTTATAATGTAAAACATCTATATGATCTTATCTTTCATAATAATAATTATAAAAATTGTCTGTATAACGTTTTTTTAATTGTACGATAGGATTTATCATTAATATAAATATTGATTTAGGGTAATTGAGATTTCTTTTTCGTACGATAAAGCCAGCACCGGCAGGCAGCTTTAGCGGACGTCTCTCGCTTATTGTAATAATTTATAATCTATGAAAACTAAAATGGATGGTTAACACACGAAATAATCTAAAATCAATTATCTCCCGGAACGTGACTTACCATACCTTAAAAGCCATAAATTGAAAATCGAATGAGGTGAAAAAAAATTATATCGACAGGTCGACGGCAGTGTTGCCATAAGATGCTTTCGGAAGGTAGAGTTTTCCAAGAATTTTATTACGGATTATTAAAATTTTATCTGCAACAGGCAATATTTAATATTTAAATAAAATTATTATACGGTACTTATTATAAGATTATTTATATTAGCCCGGCCATGTTTACCACACATGTTTTGTTCATGAAGTTTTAATTATGACATTATTTATTAATTAATATTAACAGAATAATTTCTTTGAAAAAGTTAAAATTTATGACGTATTGACTGTTTGCCGTCTCCGTAAAACCGTATCACCATATTAAAAATTAATATGATATTATTTAAAAAATGAAAAAAATATTTGTTTGAATATACTTATATATCTATATTGTATACATATAGTCACTATATATATATACGAACTTACTTATTTTTATATGTATTATAAGTGTATCATATATCAACACTGCATAGGTAGCCACTCCATAGTTTCAGTATAAGAATCTCTACATGGTCGAAACCTCTTTTGGCAAATTTTCACGAAGATTAATTGTCAGCCAATCGCTCAAACAATTTTCTACCTTTGTATCTTTTAAATCTTGCATATGTGATAATTGAACTCGCAAACATCGGTTCTGAAGTGTCCCTGCTAACCTTTCGATTTTTGTCAAAGATATTATACATTTTAATATGCAAATAATATTACTATATTATATTTCTATATAGGTACTACAATGAGGAAAACTTTGTATAAAATTTTATCTTATTCTGATCAAATCATCTTTTCCACTCTTGCTATATATCATTCAAGTATACATTGTGATAATATCAATGTTGGTCTAGCAGTATGGCAACACTCGAATAAAGCCATTTTTAAAGCACGAGTGCTTCAATAAACAAACGACGAGATACGATCGTTAACAAATTTTATTGTTGAACAACCTTCAAATGTGTGTTCGGTTACACTCGGCGAGCGGACAGCCAACGGACGGCAAACAATTGAACTGCAATAAAAACAACAACTTTTCCGCCGAGGTGGGCCCAACGCTACTACTGGAGCCCTTCGCGAGTGGCGGAAAACCTGGGAACTATTTTTACTTTCAGTTGTTTCGTTCACTCAAATGACATTACATATATTACGATTTACTAACAAAATATTAATTGGAATTAAATTATTCGCATAAACTTTGTGTTATTCAACAATTGTGTAACTAAAAAAATCTAAAATTAATTATGTAGGGGCTTAATTAATCACATTGCACAAAAACGAATGAATACCGTGTCTAAACAAACGTAACGAAACTATGTCTAAAGGAATACATTCTAATAGTTCATCTTAAGCGTACTGAAATATTCAAATAAATGCAAGTTTCTACCATTACAATAATGCAGTACATATTTAGGAATTATTTACTTAGCGGATTCAGAAGGTATGGAGTTTACTTGTCCGATAGGTTGAATTGAAGGTTTCAAAAATTAGACACCATATTAAAGTATAAGCCTTGCTCCTTAGTAATTTGTCAATATATTGAAAAATTTTATGTTATTACTGTACTAAATTTCAGAGACTGGGGTTCAAAATGCAAGACAAGATACGCAATGATTTAAGCGATAGCCTGACAACAAATTTTTGTCAAAAATAAACCTTTAAGATAATTATCGATATCGCGGTAATTCATTTGCTTCACATTTAGTGTACACAATATAATAAAAAAAAAGTTTGTCAATTAAATAAAAACAGTTTTTTCGTACTTTTTTTTAAAATTGTAACATATCCGCTTTAAAAGTGGAGCATAACGATCTACACAGTGTGATAATAATAGTTTTCATTAGTAAAAATAATATATAGATTTTAGTTGTGTGTATGATAGTCTGTTGCATTTGTGCTTGTAAACATTTGTTAACTTCAAGAAACCACAATTTTTTTTTTAAAGAATTATAGATGTTATTGTATGATCCAATCTTCATAAATATTTAAGTTCCTTTATCAGATTACAAAATATTAAATTTATCCATCTACGCTCTCTCGCCGTGGTAGATCTCCAGAACAGATTTTTTCCCAATAAGAAATCATGGAAGAACTACGATGCGATATGAAATCAAATTTAAAATTCGAACAAACTGCTTCCCGCCCACGGTAAATGCCTCGGGGTTGCCATGGCGACCGTATCACGAACTAAAATCGAGTGCGCGCGCATCCAGACGCACAATCTGAACCAGAGATCTATGGTTACTCAGAATCATGCCTCATGCTCCGGCTGCCGCTGGATGCAATATGGCGGGAATATGACGTTTTGCTAATTAGTTGTATGCACAGGACGTTGCACAAAAATTGAGGGACGTCAAATATGGATAAATAAGGAACGCCCCTGCATTATTCTAACTCTATTGCCAAGACTAATAATCAAAAGCCTTTGACTAGAATGATGTATTTCAATATACATATGCACATCAAACCGATCATTAAGAAACACTATCTAAATACATAAAAATTTTAATGTTCGTTTGTTCCAAATTTTTCTTTCTTTTCCATTTAATTAAACTAAGCCACAGCAAAGCATGGCCGGGTACAGCTAGTATGTCATAAAAAAGAGGGAAATTTTTAAATTACTATTTCACATATATTCAAAGCAATCACAAGACTTCGCGTGATTTCATCCCAAACAACCATATATCATATTTAATAAACGTTAATCATTTAAATAAAAAACCACGCATTAGTATTTAATTAAACCATGCTTAATGAATATTTTTAAATACGAGCTCTATTTGAAAACATATATTTCCAAAGTAAATTAAAGGTGACACATTCTTAACTAACGATGTGATATTGGATCCATTCAAACACAGATTAACTAATATTTTGATATCAAAATTATATTGAAAGAAGTGATGATTTTAAATGTATTCATAATTATATTTCACAAGTATATTTAGGGTATTAATAGACATTCAGTATTTGCTTCGTCACCGTGTGAGAAGGACAAAATCAAACAGACTGATTTCTGAATCTTTGACATCTAGATGTTGGTATTGAAGCTAGTTATGGATTATAATCAAACGCGTACGTAATAAAAAATAAAAGTGTAAATAAATACTTGTTGATATTTTTATTCGGCCATACTTAAGTTACGAGATAAATACATATAAACACATTCAAAAGATGCCAAAATACGATCCTTATTAAAGTTGATAAATTTCAAATAGTTGGAAGTTTTAAGTCAACTTACACCAATAGTATTCATTATATAGATATTTTATGAACGTTTTTATATGAGAAAACATAAATAGGAATATTTTATCAAAGTCTAGACTAGTAAAAATTTTCAAAAAAAGAACACTATAAAAATATACTCTATTATACGTAATGATTCGTTCTTCGATATCCGGATAAACATAAATGTTAATTTATATTTGAAAGGATTTCGTTCAGTGAATATATTTTAATCCAAGATACGATTGTATCTTTTTTTTAATCTAATGTCGAATCTATTGATCCGAGCACTGGGTTGGGAATACAGAAATGATGTAAATCTATAAACGTAAAAATACACAAGAACAAAAAAACTATCTTTGTACTGACATCACTTCGTACAAAAATACAAACCTGCCAATGTGTGTATAATCATTCTGTCAGTGTAAATATCGGAATAGAAAAATATTTTAAAGAAAGGTGAGCTGTGACTCATTCATACCTGACATTATTTTGTATATTTAATTTAAACTATTTTTTGATACGGCAATTAAACTTTCTCGACTGTGTTTGGATATTAATACGTCATTAAAATATTCCTTTAGTTTAAATCTATTTACGATGTCCGTAAATAGTATGACAACTCCATTTCTGGTGTGGTCGTCTTTACAATGATGAGATCCGTAATATACCAGACATGGCAAAAAGATCCATACCATCGATTTTCGATAATTCCGTAGAATTTATGCAACTTTACTATCATATTATTAAAGATGATTCTTAAATCTATAATAAATTCTAAAAAGATTCTAGAAATTTCAAGTTAGTTCTAGAAATCGCTTCAGTTCTTACGAATTTGCTAACGGTCAATTTTAATAAACAGCTTGTTCATTGTGAGTATCATTTGCGTATCACCTTACAATGGTGATTTATTGTTGTATTAAGTGCGTAAGTACCATATAAATAAATACACCAATATCAATGGACGTTTTTGATTGCATTGTAGATATATATAATATATATATTGTTTTTATCGAAATTCACTCCAATGGCAAAGCATATAAAACTCTAAAGATAAGATAAATATAAGAGATTTTCATGAGATGTAATTGCAAGCCAATCCCTGAAAACATGAAGGCTTCATAATTTGCATTTTTATGATTTTTTTTAAAAGCTACGAGATTTAAACCCGTGACTTCCCAAACACGCAGATGTGCTCAATAACTCACCCAACTAGTCAACATTTTAAATGTTCATATTTGACAAAAGTGATATTTAAAATTATTTTTTTTACAATAATCTGGGAAGTTTCTTCAATTATGAATATCGACAACTAAAATTGCATTAGAATATACAAATAACTCAGCTCCTGTAAATATTATCACAACACATCTAGTTGTGTTAGTATTTCAGGGCTCACCAACACCCGCGCACATTGCCGAGTGATCCGTTATCAGTTAAACTAGCAGTGGCGGGAAAGATTTAATCAGCTGTTTGGCTCGTGGCTGCGTCGCGGAAGGGACACCGAGCTTTTTCCGCGCTGGCTCGCCGTCTCGTCTAGCATAGACGCGGGGAAACCCATCGACAAGTATTTGCATTATTAATTTTCACAAACAATCTCCTCTCCATTACGCATATTCAATTAATTGTGCATTAGTATTACCAATTACATATTTGAGTAAATAGTTTACAATATGTTTTTATAGAAATAAAGAATATTGCTCCTGTTAAAACATAAATTTGTTAATTCATTTATTTTGCAAGATGGGCATTCATATTTAAATGTTCTTAGCAGTATTTGCATCAAAGTTTGCAATGTACAACATGTATTTGCGATGATCCAATATATTATATATTAACAGGTGTAGCTGTAACAGTAATAGAGCTGTGTTACTTCGAAACAAAATACAAAAAAAACCTAGTTTATACATTATAAAATTTCTAGTTTAGTTTTTATAATAATCCACATAAGCTAAAGCAGTCGAAAAATAAAAAATACATACATTCCAGACTTTATAATCATATATGTATTGATATATCAAAAAAATATCGATCTCATTTTGCAAGTATAGATTTTTAGTTAAGCGATTATATTTAATTTTAATTTATTCATGGCTGTATAAATATTATATATACTGAACAATATAATAAATACATCTGTGTATGATTTTTTAAATCCTCCGTGAAATAAAACACGTTACACGGAAATCAAAGTGTTGTCATCATTATTGATACGCCATACATCTATAATATATTGTGTACTGATCCACAACTAGATCATTATGATTTACATGTATAGTTCACAAAATTTATAGATGGAATGATTTGGACAATCAAGTAATAATTAAATGTAAAAAACGTATAGAACCAATAATAATATAATCTATAATATCGGACTTACATGCATTGCTCGATGGTAACATCATAAAATATGTGTGAAAATCTTCCAAGATTCAAGTGCACGATTACACTGACACATGCAAACAAAATAATAATTAATAATTACAACAATTTATTATCACTTAATTTACACTCAAAACTTATTCCTGTTAGTGTATAATGTTATTAAGACGGTTTATCACAGCACGCACTGATTATTAAAAAAACAACATGATCATCTATCGGCAAAAAACAGAAACATTTTAAAGCACGAAATTCAAAAATTTGACGTTAAAAATGGCGCGGAGATTGCACCGAACGCTGCAACCGCGCGACGTGACCCTACGCGACTGATGCAGTCGAGAATCGGCTGGCAAAAATCGCTGACATTTCCCAAGATAATGCCGACAGAGCGGATACACAAATTATCGAAACAAACGGTATCTAGGATTTTCGCAAGCAAGATACTGGAGATACTTCGAGGTACGCCGAAGACGTGCTCCGTACGAAGATCACGCTATAATAATAACAAAAGACTCGAATATAATATAAAATCTGAGACGTTACTTATCGCGCCAATCTAATATTATTCTGAGAATGGCCTTAATAAGTCAGTATAGAATGTTATCTGTAACGTTTTATCGCTTCTTGTGGCTGTGGCGATTAAAATCTGAATCCAATTAGCAATGGCTGCGCGTACCTCGACAGACTGATAGGTGAGGTCTCGAACGGTCACGACTCGTGATCCTGTCCTGTCATTTTGTTGTGTGTTGTTGGCGTTTGTTTGTTTGGTTTGTTTCTGCCAACATGTATTGTTGTATTATTGCACTACGCGTTGTAAGGAGGCACTTAGATATCCCAACAAACGATATGTACCCGTACAAGTAAAAACGGAAATTTATTAGTCCAGGCGTCCGCATATTACACACATTTATTATAAAATATCACCGTCAAACAAATTTTTAATAATAATCCTTCAATAACTGCTACACAACAATTTAATAACACGGTGTAATGTCCGATAAAAACTATAAATACATAATTAAAATTGCATTATCGCTTGATTTAAATTTAATTATAACTTCCGCATTTCTTTAAAAAAATACTAAAAAAAATTTAAGCAGGATTTTTTCATCTATATTCGCTTAGGAAATACTTATTTCCACAGTAAAAAGGATTATTTTTACATCACAGTTTTAAATTATTATTATTTATTATGTAGTATTGTTTATACATCTGCAGAATTTGAGCCCACAGCCTTCCAGTACCGCACGCGTGTCTATTAGTTCAGCCACTGAGACACAAATTATAGCTATATATAATAGACAAATTATAGATAATGCTTGACTAACTGTTTTGTATCAACGGAATACTTTCAAATATTTAAATAATCAATGACAATATTTAAGAATAACAATATTGTTTCCCAGCTTACAGAAGAACATCTCATTACTAACTGATAAACAATTTAGATCAATTTTGGTAATCAACGACAAACAATTCTCAAATTCGTTAAATAATAAACATGCACATTAAAAACTCAATATTAGAAACACTAGCAATCCCGAATAAATTAATAAATAATCTAAATATAAATGCATTTCGTAAAATATCAAATTTGGTAATTATAAATTATTTTTTATCATTTTCATATACACGATACTTACAATCGTTATAAAAACAATCAAGGAACTAAATTTTAGATGCCATATCACTTATCTTATCAAACGAATATGTGTTTAATTTATCACCAAAATGAAATTCGCTGACGTGCAAAGATAAATATCAAAGGCACACTTACGCAATATAATATTTTAAATAATATTATAGTTCTTAATAACTTTCCATAAAGCTATTGAAACTCGCAAGTATGTACACTATAATCTATTCATATTTCATGTAATATTTCATAATTTATCTATCTTATCAAATATCACATAATGTAAACCGAAATTCTCTTTCGTAATTTACGTATATAATACATTTTATACATTATTTGAACAGCTTTAACATTACAAGTGTTATCATTTATAAATCACATTTTTTTTTTAATATCAGATTGAAAATATATTGATTATTTGGCGTAAGTGCCAGTAAAACTAGTCAATTAATAACTATAACATGAAATATATTTACATGAACGTGGAATATATGGATCTTCATAATGATCCAAACGTGAAGTACAATGTGAATCTTCTGAATGTGAAAATATGTTTTAAAAAAATAATCTTTATGAGAATTAGTTGTAAAACAATTGCTTAATCCAATGGGAATTATATCCCTACTTTGTCCAGTAGTTTTAAATCCAGTCGCTGTAGTAATCGAGCCCGCATTCCACGGCTATGAGACGGGTACGCTAACCTCTCTACACAAGGTAATCAAAAGTAAAATGACGCCTATACGAACAAAGTATAAACTCATAAATTACATACACAATATTTAGAATTATCATATGGTTTCAAAAAAAAGCTAGCCGTATAGTGTAAATGAAGAATGATTGCAAAACCCAAATTGAAACTGTTTTACTGTAAAACCAGAAATATCTACAGTTATTACTTAGGTTTACCGAAGAAATATATACTTTTCATGCAAAGTAATCAAAATTGAAATCGCTTTTTATTGTGTTTCTAAGATTTTAATAAACGTCCTGGCCGCCAAATGGTTAAGATATGACATATCTAATAAAAAAGTCACCATACTCTCACAGTTAAAATGATAGATTAATCATTCTATATCCCATAAATTTATGGTTATAACCTCTTCTTAGTTCCATATAATATCATCATATACGGTATCATAGCATAAACACGTGCAATTCTTCATCATTACTTGCGCTTCTATAAAGCGAGGAATCATACTTCTTTCACATAAAACGATGTTTATGAATTAAATGTTAAAACACCGTGCCTATTCTACGATAAAATAATAAATCGGTGGTTTTCTAAAAAATAATATAGCGACATAATCAATAAACTAACTAAAACCCATCGGCTAAATTTCACAATCAAACAGCAAACCATAAGTATGTCCAATAAATATTCATCTTATCTTTATAAAATCACCACGATATAAGATAACGTACAACACAATCTTTTTATCTTCGCAGCTGTATTTGAAAAATTATCTCGAATACTTTTTAGATAAAAATACTCTTGGAAGTACGTTTAAAATTTAGATAATTTTTCACGTAAAGTCGTATCAAATTCGGTTAGCGTCTTCTATATCTTTACGATTTAAGGCAAGGAAGATTCGATAATTTTTAAGGTTATGCTAATATAACGTACTTAATAGTAATCATTTGATTTTTGATAACGTTATCTAAAGTGCATATTGGCTTATCTCTAGTTGACTTATAACCTCATAGCTAGGAAAACGATTTCCCTAAAAGGTCTGCTTGAATTTTCCATACGTGAGCGCTATTTCTACAAAATATTATACGAATTTTGTCACCGTATAATAAATATTAACCACCCATTGATTTACATTGAAAAATCATGCTAACTTGAAAAAAAATTCGATATAGAAACTTTATGTTCTTTGAGATTTAATGTTAATATATAATAACTGAAGGATGAGTATTTGAGTATATATGGGCTGAATATGTACACTCCAGAAATCGGGTATATGGATCTCTGCAATATACAAACTTATAATGGCAGACATTTTTCCAATAAGGCTATTTCAAAAATAAATTATTGACGTGTAATCTACCGTGTTATTTTGAAATACGAGGTTTGATCAAGACATATGCGAATTTTTTGATTTTCACAGGCTGTATAAATCCAATTGTCACATTTTTTAGTATTACACTGGTCTCTGGTGTATCTTTACATTAATAACCATATTAGATGCCTAATTTATTATATGTATATATTCAACAACCAACCTGCAAACTGTTACTAAATATTGTTAAAATATTTACAATGATTGTAAAACTTTCTTCAACCCTTGCGTAAAGAACCAGATTTTTTCTAGCATTTGCATTTATCCCTAACTTCAAATCTACTAACTGACTTTCCGGTCTAGAATACATTCAAACTCATTCTTACTCAAAGTCATGTAATTAATCCTATTATTACAAACGTATTTCAATACTTGGCTGTATACAATATTTTGTCTTTTATTATTCATATTTGATTATATAAAAAAATAAAAGTAAAACAATTAACTAATAAATGAGAGTTAAAAAGACATATGAAAATTTTAGTTCGTTAATATTCACCATTTGGGAGAAGTCTTTGTGACAGACAGGCATACAAATGTATCTCCTATTTCATAATTTGTATTATGTTTACGTGTATATGATTCAATTAATGAATTACAAAGAATGCTTACAGTGTGTTGAAGTTTTATACAATTAATAATATTTTTTCAAGTTTTTTATTGTGACAAAAAAGATCTCGAAATCGCAAGGCTCTATTATGAAAAATCTTCCAATATCTTTGCCAATTCGTTGTTTAGTATTACATGTTAGTGTGTAGTGGTTTTGCTGCGGGTAAAATATCCATCTCTAGATTATCAGTCCAATTTATGATGGTCATTTGTCAACAAAGCTATTTAAGAACGAAAGCAATCGCTCGAAATATCTTTAATTACATCTATTTCGACAAAGGGATGATTTAAATTGTTGTTCTTTTGTTCGTAAAAATAATGAAAATGCTACATTTTTTTCGCGCCATAATCATAAATGAATCTGCAAAACAAATGGATTTTCCGATCTTTAAATGTTACTGCAACCAAAAAAAATGTCATAAATTTCGGATTAACATATCTACTCGAATTTATGGGTATCCGTGAGATTACGCAACAGACAGCCCCTATACTATATTAAAATTCATGTAGTAATTATTATATAACAACTGCGACATGTGCTAGTGATAATCCAACGCTTCTTCTTCCGATCTGCGCCATTCTAGAACTATCACTCGGATAATATTAAAATACTTTCATAACATAAGAAGATGCACAGCGATTATCAGACAGGCTGTAGGTAATGCGTGGTGACCACATGCTCCATACACCAAACGGACATAGTCAAAGAATTAACTCGCCAGTAAATTTTACGTCTTTATCGCTACAGCATCTACGTTATAATATTACACCGGATATATAACAAAAAATAATCAGAATAAGTATCTAAACGAAAAAAAGGGATTTGTTAATATTAAAATGTAAAATATACAGAAGATATAAAGATAATTTAAAAAAACTATATAAAAATACAATTTACTAATTTCATAATATTTGCCCATTACATAAACTTATATCAAAATACAGTTCATTCAAAGTGTGAAAAAGTATGTATTTATGTAGAAGATAAAATATTTTTGTACGAGGATTAATTGCTAGCCACTGTCCCAAATTTTTCAACGTCTACGTCTTGCGTCTAAAAATAAATTTAAAATGTCTTGATTTCTATATGATTCCAAAAGTTGAATCTATTATCAAAGCACGTATGCAATTTTACATTTTAAAATGCAGGAAATATACACCCGATGGATTGAGCGATTACTCAATAACATGTTTTCATTATAAAAAATATAAAGAATAAATCATTGTGTAATATATAGATCGATTATGTATTAAATACTCTTAATAAATAAAGAGGACATGTTAAAAAAATAAATACTGAAAATAATTGAGTGGCATATGTTCGACGTTAACTTATTCCACAACGTCAAAAAATATTTTTCGTATTGGAGAACCATATAGTATATAAAATAGTATGAAATTCATTTTTTAAAAACATTAAAAACAAATATATATATACATACATATAATAACATACTATTTGAGTATAGTAAAAAACATCTTCAACATATTCTCCTTTAAATTTTAGTATATTTGAATACGTACACTTTGGAAACATACCCCTCAATATTTAATCTAAATTATTTTAATATTACAAAGCACAAATCATTTGCGAATGAGATGGCTGTTTTTATTTTGAATATTTTAAAATATGCTGTATTAATAGTTAATGTTTATCTAGTTATAATGAATATTTAATAAACAAAATATGATTCGAAATATTATTTGATGTGCATTATAATTGCGATGACGCAATGTGTGAAAAACAAGATTGTACGATAATAAATACAACATTTGAATTCATTTAAAACTTTTTTTTTATAATTCAAAAATCGTTCCATGAATATAATTCTTCATTTTTTAAATTTCGATTGATAAAAATGACTTATTCAAAAAATTACAAATCTCATCGTGATAAGCATTTTTCCTGTAATATCTACCTGCCTACAAAATGAATAAATTGAAAGAGACGGGAAGCCACAAATAATACAATAGAAAGAGACGGCAACACCATTGCTTATCGGATGATCTTTCACGTTGTTAATTTTAGGGGAAAATGGTACAATCCATAAACGTACTCATTAATGGTAATGGGCGATTAAAAAGTAACATGCAACTCATTCAAGAAATTAATTTACTAAAAATAAAATGTGATATTAAAAAATGGCATATATTTCCGAATGAGCTGCTTAGTTTTAATTACCAGCTACATCAAATTTAATAATCGTAACGTTTTAAACTTTTCTACATTTTTTTATTTGCTGGTGCGATATTTTACAACCTTTCAAAATCCCATAGATAAGTTAACCATGTAGAACCACCTATAGTTATGTTTGATAAAAAAAAACATGGTGTTATTATTAAGCATACTACTACATTTTATATTTTATAATATTTTTAAAAAGTAAAGATAAACACACCAAACGATCGTTCTTAGCATTACTCCCTGATATCACGAACGACGATATAACGCTGATTGGCAGGTAAAGGGTTAAAAACAAAAGCTGGTTTCTTAAAAAGAGACATTTTCAACTAATGAAAAATTAACTACTTAACTACGACAATTTCCTTTCTTATATATGTTTCTAAAAAATCTTCAAATAAATAATTCATTGCTTCAAATCAGTATGCGCAAAAAAAATCATGTGTGTTCTTGACATTGTTTAGATAGTTCACCCACTGAATTCATTAACGTCACTTAATTAAAACTTTGACTTATGTTCACGGATGTAATTAAAGAGTTCCATTAAAGTTCTTCCTAATAACTTACTAAAATACATAGTTTACATTCACATTTCAAACATCATATTATAAAAGTACCTCATCCAACATTATGAATAGAAATTATTAAAGTTTGTTTTTTATGAACTGAAAATAATGTTGTGTACTTTTCCATTTCATTTTTACTCTCGTATTTTAAAGATAAATCAAAAATTAAAATTAAGATTAATAAAATATTTTTATTTTTAAAATAAGTTTGTATTTCTTTTCGAGCATTCTGTATTCGTCTGTATACAAACGCTGCATTAAGGACTGAAGTAGATATAGAGATAAACA
>JAGVSQ010002863.1:0-19132 GCA_022683975.1 Rhyacophila evoluta | reverse complement strand
ATTCATCATATATACAGGTGCCCCAGAATGAGCGAAAATGTTTAATTTGTCGCCATTTTTTACAGCAAAACCAAAGAAGATATCTTTATTGTAAATCATTAAAAACGTTGAGGCTAAATTATACAAAAGAACACATTTGAACAACGCGTATAAATTGTAAAAAAATGGCGTTAAATTAAAAATTTAAGTTCATTTTGGGACACCCTTTCTTAACGCAACTGTTTTGTTTGTTTAATTAGTTATTATACCTGAGCTTAGTAATTATAATTATTTATATTAATGGTTCCCAAGCGTACGTATTATTTTTCATTCATTAACGGCATCTCTTGGTCCCTGTTGTCGGAGCGAATGTGACAAATGACGTGACACCAGTCGCAGCAGGTGACGTAATCATATTTTTTTTATTTTGACGTGATAAGTGGTCAAAAAACACGTGATCGAGTATTTTATTCATATGCATATTATAATATATTAATTTTTCTTATACGTTTTGTTTTGGACTTTACATCTTAACCTTACAAAGTATTCTTTTGAGTATATTATATTAGTATAATTACATGTATAATAGAACGCGCGTAATATAGATATGTGAATCATAAGAATGTTATACGCAGATTATGTTCGACTGTTGAAAGGTAAAATGACGTATACCTTAACTTTTCAAAATAGTTTTTTTTCGATATTGACAACGTACACAACTCAATACACGTTTATCAAAATATCTAAGCTGCAAATATCGAATTAATATCTAAATTTAGGCCAGGCCAGGAAAAAGGAATTTCCGCTACATCAATTTTACTGGTTTTTTTAGACAATTTATTATATTAATATCAGATTAGGTAAATAAATCACCTGTTTTTTCTTCATACATGCAAGGTTGTGTTTCCTGTAAAATGTGTGCTTTGCGGGTTACGTTCTTTTGTCTGTCGATAAATTACTTAAAATTTAAATACTACGTATTATAAAATAGATAAGTATTTTATTATTATATGTCAACAATTATTGTCGACGAATGCTCTTAATCTAAAAATTTGCAGCCTAAAATGTAGAAGTTTTTATCAAATAATACTATTTGATTTATTTAACATCATATTTATTAGCCTTAGAATAAAGAACAAAGCCTCACAAAACTATATTTTATTATCATACCAGCTCCTAAAGTGGAGCATATGAATCCACACTGAATGTAAAGATGTCTGATCCGAAAACGGTTAATATAGATTTACGCAATTTGAAAAAAATGTCTTGAAAGATTTTTTTACGATAGTTGGTTGTCAGACAATTATTGCTGAGCCCTATAAGAATTCACTCCTGCATTTTTAGATTTTTTAAAATATCGGAGAAGTGGGAATCGAATACATATTTTCACTATGGGAGGCTACACTATTTATAGATCGACACTGATTGATTTAATTGTCTGAGACTGCATTTTATATGTGAAAGTAATGGAGACTGATTATTTTATAATGGAGTTCATATAAGTGCTTAATCCATTCTAATAGACGGACAAAAGTGCGACGATTCGAAGCGTGCGCGAAAGGTCGCGGTTCAATGAAGCTGGATTATAATATGTACCTATCTACGTAATATTATTATTAACAGTAGTGTACTGGGACCAGGGTGTAGCTGTGGCAATTATTTTCGTGCCAGGGCGCTGTCCTATCACTTTTTTTCATACGGATCCTAATTTTCAAGCACATTTAATTAATGATTTGGTGTGATTTTAGAATATGAACCTTTTTAAAAATATTCTACTACTAACATTAGGGAATATTTTCATTGATACGACAAAAAGGAGAGAAATAGGTGCTAAAATATAGCGTATAAAAATAGAAATTTCTATTTGTTCTCATATAGGTTTTTCCATCATTATTTTGTTTGACACAGCATACAAAATGACTCTGTTATGGTTTTACGTTATTGAGAAAAATATATTATACTCATTTAGAAATAAAAAATAAAATATTCTGTGATTGAGGTATTTTTAGTTTTTTTTTTCATAAAAATAGGTAAATTATTATTGAACTGAAATAGCAGAAAGGTGTAAATAAAAAATTTTCACAGCAATTAATGCATACCATACATAGGACGATTAGCTTCGAACAATATTATCCAAGATATATTAATAAAAAAGTAATTAATCGTAGAATTACGGATACATATTTATAACTTGCTTAAATAATTTCTAATAAAAGATCAAAAAATATTTCAAGTAATCTTATGACTTCCAAAAATTATACCCAAAATGAGGCGCGAGAGCGTCAACAAATAGTAACAACCAAACAAATGATGTCTAGTAATATAAAAGTGTCATATTATCATTATTTTTGACAACTGTTATCTAATACATATGTAATGTATGTTAGCATACGAATCCGTTTGTTTTTGACCCTCATTAAATTTGTGCCTGAGTATATTGGTCAAGAAGTAAATAATACGTATTTAAATAAACTAATGCTGTTATTATATAAATGGAGTGCATCGGTTTTTATTGCGTTGTAATTGAAATATAATAAGAAAACTTTGTTATGTTCGCTGAAAGCTTTTTGAGAATATCATGCAAAGGGTTAAAGCGTACGTTATATGAAGGTAAAAGTTGAGTACAGCTATTTAAATCAGCTTATTTTCTAAGCGGATTTCTTTAACCTCTTACATGTTCATCGTCTCCTGATACCTTTTATTATTATTCTACTCTCAGAGGTATTATTTCTTGCGATACTTATAGAGGCACTAGTTACTAGTAACTGGTAGGTAGGTACCTCCGTGAGTAGATACGCTACGTGACCTCCGAGCCAAAGGTAAACGAAGCAGAGGACCGGTACAAGAAAGTTTTTACCTCCTTCCTAAGAGAAGGTGTATAAACATGCTATCCTGATACTAACGCACGAATTAATATGTGTTTATTTATGTATTTCTATCAGAAATTTATGATTGGATACTGAGCGTACAAAAGCCCCAAATAAAACGTTTCGTTATTAATATCATATAATGTTTTACACTTTTAAATATCACGTGTGAATGGATAAATTGAATGAGAATTACTTAAAATTAATTACTAATTATTTAAATATGATAAAAATGTATTCCATTGTTATAGATAAGTTTACTTCATTAAAAGTGACCTCATTTTCACTAATCACAGGATGCATGATTATACTAGCCACATTTAGTAGAAGGTTTTGCGGGAATTTCATGTTCATTATTTTACTTCTGTATCATCACTTAATAAAGACGAACGAGAAAGCTTAATCTACTATATGTTGAGTTCAGAAAGCTTGTGATAATTAATAGTTATTAAGTTATCCCACCATGTAGTAAAATGGGGCTTGAAATCAAGCTTTGGCCACTGTGTATATTTAAATATTGTAATATCTATGAAATATGTATGACAAAAAATTCAAAATAATTAAAAAATATGACAAATAAGATTTTAAATAACTTTAAACGTAAAGTGCCTTTAGTATTAAAAGGCAGTTTAGTCTCTATCGATGTTCTTCAAATGATTTGATAACGTAAAAATCAACCAACAATCAAAATCAACAATCGAAAAGATTGCTACACCATTTACAATGTATGATACTAGTTTTAAATACTGAAATAAATATGAAATTGTTACAACAAGACAAAATATATTTTCCACTAGATTAATTTCAGAAATTATACTGATCAAATAAACCCGTACTTAATTCGTAAGGTAACAGCGTCTCACAGCCTGACAGTTTAACAGTTGTTTAATAATATGTTCTTACTTTCAATGTTTTAGTATTTACATTACGATAATTTATATTTAACTCATTGAAACGACTAGTTTGTTAAATATATAAAGAAAGCTTATGTAATCTAAAAGCTTTGTTTGTTAAAACGATAATGACTAAATTAAAGTATATAATCATAATTACGTTCGTAATACCATTATGGTTACGGCAAAAAACTTACAGGAAATAATAAGAACTGGTTAATTCAGTTAAGTCCAACTATCAATTTGTTAATATTATTTATTTTATATTAAAATTATTTGAAATTAATTCCGTTAAAAATTGGCAAATTAAACCAATAAAATTAATGGTAGTTAACATATATTGTTATGAACGAACTTATGAAAGCATTGGAAATTTTGATGTGAATAGTGTGCAGATTTTGGAGACTATTGATTGGGGAGTTTAAGGTGTGATTTTTTTAGATTTTAATAATGAAGTCGTTTAATATTTTGATTGTTTTTTGCAACATATATTGTTTTTATTACTACGGTTTAGCTATTTCTATTGCACTGTAAAATGTAAACAATAACCATAGTTGATATTCGATATTTTAACTTGTCAGGTGTCAGCTTGATTGTTCATGGTTCAAATGTACAGAATTACTTATAGGCCATGCGAATAGTAGTGAGTTTTATCTATGCTATTTTAAATTTACAATATAAAGTCAATAATATCAATGATAATTACAAAGTTTAAAACAATGTAAAACTATTAAATTTCTATTTAACTAGTGCTATTTCAATTATTAGTTTCATAAAATCCAGAAGTTGATGCTAATAAATTAATTCTAAAGTAATAATTTCGAATGAACGATTCATTCATATTAAGTGAAAGCTGGATATTATAATAATGGATATCATAAAAATACTTTCAAATAATTAAGCTTATTATAATCCACCATCGACTATTGTTGTCAATTGCGATAATTATAAATGTCTGCATAATTTCATCATTCTGGTTATTGTTATCAAAATTTACAAGTTACCATAGTGATTACAATAAGCGGCTTCCATTGTATTTTAATTCAAAGGAAGATATAGGGTTTTCTTGGATTTTAAGATTATTTAGTATATTAATTGTTATCTGAAATTAAAATAGTAAAGTTTAAATGGATAAATCATTATCGGCTGTCCAATTTTAAAATCTATGAAGTAACATGTTTTTGATTTTCTTTTTTAATTTCATTATTACTGTGTATCTTAGATCTACAATGATTGTGCATCACTGACTTAATCCACTGCACGTATAGGCTAGCAAGAATCATAACATTCAAAGCCAATGTGCGATGTAAAATCTTTAGCGTGTGTTCCAACAATTTACTGTAATAGCATTTACGTGTGAATTCCATCTTGTCATACCGTCTTTAATGTTGAAACAAATTTAAATTTCCACACGTCGCAACTATGTTTCGCTAATTACTTTAATCTGGTTTCATGTTTCGATCCGCGAAGCCTTTTTTAATGGTCATGGTAAATGATCAAATAGTGTATGATTGCCAAGCAGAAAGGTGCTAGGAATTTTATGCGCTGTAATCACCGCAACAGCGATCTATAAACTACAATCACAATATTATATAATGTATCATATGCCTATATCATATGACAGACGCAAAAAGAACCTCTTCTTGCCGTCTCCCGAGACAGGCTACAAAGAGTAAAACTTTCTATAGCACTTTTTATTTTTAAAGTGGCCAATCGCCACTTTTCCTTAGACTTTTTCAATACTCATTTCCCTTGTATCGGTTAAAAGAATAAAAACTTTCTCATGAATTATTTCCGATTTCAACTACCCAGGAACTGGCCTATTGAGAAATTCGTGTCACTAAATTTATCTACGTACTTATTTGTATTTCATCTATTTGTATCGTTACTTTATAAATACCCTACCGCACTGTTTTATTATTTATTTTACGTTTACTAATGAATTATATTTGTATCGTACCGTTTTATTGCAGTAGTTATAAGAATTACGCACACTGTAGCACACTCAATGAAAATCACCAAATGCTCATTTTGGGCACTCGTGATAAATATTCAGAACTTAAGTCATCCGTAATATTAAATGTTATACTAAGTTATTTTATATCGGAAAGTATGGAAATAGGATTTTAAACATTGCATACCATGTATATGCTAATATATTGTATTTCGTATTATCGCTAAATTTAAAAATAAATGTCATACAAAATCAGTTACCAAACGTCCGTCGCACAAAGTAGACGAATTATCGGTAGACGCATTTATGTAATCAAGCCAAATTTTTGAAGTTTTAAGAGATTATTTTTCATGTGTTTTGGTTATTAATTAATTGTTCAAACTATCAAGTTTATTTAAGGCTATTTTTCCAAGAGCTACTTAAGTCAGCAATCTCCAATATGGAACAATTTACAAGCACGCTCATTTAGCTCTCCGCCAATAAGGCGACCAAATAAATCTTGACTACACGTATTACAAAGCAATGTATCTTATTAAAAATATTTTTTATTTAAGCAACTAGAAATATTGTCACTATTAATTTCGTTTATATACTTTATTGCTACTAATTTAAACTGTCAAGTTTAAACGCTTTAAAAGTATGCCGTAATATATACAGGTAGAAATACAATTTGATATATTAGTCAGAATATAATATACTTAGTCCGTGAATTCCAGATTATAGTGAAAAAAATAACATCATCATTATAAATATTACCGAGAAATTCCGTTAGACGTCGAGAGTTATAGATAGAGTCACCTGTTGGAATAATGAATTCCATATTGGAAATCGTTTACACGCTAAAATCGAATTCGTTATCTCATGTGACCATCAGCGATTGAAAAGTAAGACAAATGGTCCAGGACACGTACAAATTGTAAAGATTCAAAGGCACGAATTTATCCGAATTCCGTCGAATACGTTTTTTTTATCTGTGTATAGACAAATACGAATGGGGAATGATAATGATAGAAGGATGACGTACTAAAACCAAACTGCGTAGCCAAGAAGGAAACTATCAATAACATTAATGTTATTGATTTAAATTAAAAAATGTAATTTGTTAATATGTTTTTTGTATGCATGTAAGTTACGACAATCTAAAAGCAGGATGTCGTATTTTTAACATTTTTCGCATCTATGTATATTAAAAATTTCTGGTTTCATTTTTTAATAATACTTTTGATAAACTTTGATTATTTTCCCTGTTTTTCGTATAATAAATATCAACACTCAATTACTGTCATAGTTTTGATGTTTATGTTTAAATATTTTAATTTTTTAGTATTACTGATAAGTTCTATTGTATAATAACTAGTGAGAGTAATCTAAATAATTTATTATAAATGTAGAATTCCAATAAATACGTATCTACTTAAAAACAAAACCATCGTTATTTATAAATGATATTTCGCATGAATGTTTATTTAATATTTGTTCAAATAAATTGTCTATAATTATAATGAGCAAACGATGTTTAAATATGGTGGTTCTTTATTAACGAAATAAAAAGATTTTATAATCTTTATTATTGTAATTAGCTACCATACTATAAAACAATAATAAATAATATTGTTTTCGAACACTTTCTTTTTAACTCTGCGTTGACACTTCAAGGTATTTGTTTATTCTGAAATATATATACTGTACTAGTCTGAAAACTATTATATACGATAATAATGCCTTTTTGATACCATAATCCACATAATTAAATTTATTAAAAGTTTACTAGTATCGTCCAACTTTCAATCTATACCTAAGTATTGTTTATCAATCATATCAGACTTGGGTTGTAAAATCGATGTATCAACGGTAAGTAACGGCAACAAAACCTAGTCCGTTTACCTTATCCCATCTTTTATTGTAAATTTCATAGAGAACGACTCATTTACAGGTGATTAAGTCATTTGAGATTGTGAGATTTATCTTTGGTAGAAACTATTCGCTTGTTAGTGTTGAACACTGACAAATTTATATCTCTTCGACCATTCTTATTATATAGAATAATGAATCTTGCTATGAGATTTCTACGTTTTGTAACAAGACAGTATAAAATGAATATTATTAGGCAGCGGCGGGGAGTGGCCTAAATTAAAGGCGATGAAAAAATAAATGGTATTTTAAAACGCAAGAAAATTTCATCTAAAATGCTCAATATTAAATCAATTAATTAGCTGCGGTTTCATAAAGTTGTTTCATCATATTTCATTGCGTGTATTATTTGCGTAATATTTCACTTGCAAAAAATCTTTTTTTATCTTCAGAACTGTTTCAATTTTATTTTGAAAATTTGAGATATTTGTACCGGTAGAATTTTCATCAGATAATAAATAAGCAAGGAAGTAACACAGTTTTTTGTAAAAGTGCAACTGTTTCTTAAAATGTTTTATAAAATAATTATCAATAATTATGTGTTGGTAAACTTCGTCAAATGTTGGTTTATCCGATAAAGTCAAATTATAGCATAAGAAATGGCAAATTGATTTAGTAGATATACTTGAGATGGGATATTAGAGACGAGATTTGAGATTCAGACTAATATCAGAAATGAAGATTAATCAAGATTATTTTATTAATGTTCTCTCTGTTTTCGGCAACGCAGTTTCACACCCCTACCTTTACTACACAGTAATATGGGTGAAGTATTTGATACTAAACTAATTTAATGCTATTTATTATGTAATACATCTGGAAGTCTGCTATTTTCTCGTAAGAATTGAGCATCTACTGGATTGATAGCCGCCTATTGTCATATTTTTCAGTATTTTAATTTATTTAAAAACAATTTACATACTATATATTATGTTACTGTTAAATGCATGTCTTCAAAAGTGAATTTACGCGTTTTTTGTTGTATCAGTCTTGGTTGCCATATATTTTTTTTTCTATAATTATGATATTAGAGGGATGATTGGTAAATTAAAGATATATTTTGATACACTTCATACCACCCGTATTAATAGAAATACTTTATGATATAACTTTATTTAATGTGCTTAAATAATCATAAACGTGTTTAAATTATCATATACATTAATATAATCTTTTATATCTACACATCGAGCTGTGTTCGGCAAAAGATCGTATGTATCAAAAATGAATTTCAACGTAGGAAGTTTTTTCTTTAATATCTCAGGTTATGTTTCATATATTAATTTAAAATTAAAATTTGTATATTATAGATACATACTCTCAGCTAAATTTAGAAATTATAATTAATGTATTAATTCTAAAATAAATAATTAAACTCTGTTAATTAATTAATAAAATAAATTAACTTCTTTTATTTATCCGCCCGCCAATGGTGTATAATTAACATAATAAAAGATTTTTTTCAATATCGCTACATAACATTCGTATATATTGACGATGCTGATTTATCCATAAAGCGATGGAAATTTTAAAGACATAATAGAAAATACTCTTAATTCTTTTATAGTAATATATACATAAGTTTTTACATTTCGGACATATGAGTATAATCTTGTTGATTAATGTGCTTTTATCGATTTAAACTTTGCGGAATTTATGATTTTCTTATTCATTATTCCGAAAAAGAAATAACTGCTAATTGGTGGTGGAAATAAATGAGTTCTGATAGATTGCCATAAGCAAAATTATATAAAAAAAATAAAATATATTTTTTGACAATATAAAATGAAAATATAAAGTTTTTTTGTTGTTGTAAAATACGAGATTTTAGGATAATCATAATAACAAACTAAATTATAAAATAGATAATACTATTTTTTTTAAATGTTTCACATAATTATATGCCTTTATTTTATCAGCTTTGTTGTAATAAATAATGCAAAACTACGACGTTTTTTTGGCATTTTTCCTGTTTCTAGAAACGTGTGCACATAAGAAAAACTAATATGAATTCAAAATGAGAGTTTTTAATTTTGCGATTTTTTTAATATCAGTGATAAATAATATATTGATGGAATATAAATTTAAAATTAAAAATCATCTACTCTGTAGACGAAACACGTGTCGTATCACAAAAAATATTATTTGAAAAATACCAGGAATTACCACCAAATTCCAAACTAATGTATTTATGTACTAATGTACTATATGGATAAAAATATGAAGCAGTTTTTTTATTCCGACATTCGGATGACTTTGCACCCGAGATCGTGGCTTCAAACCGAGAAGTTGCAATAATTAAAAATACAAGCTGACAACCAACCCTCGTGAAAATCAGCCAATAAAAGTCTTATTACCATGAGGATTTATAATATATGCTTCATTTTATGCAGTATTTTGATTTGTCATAGTTAAACATACAACCCTCGTTATAATTGACGGACAACCTATTTGAATATTTTTCTATAGATGCTGTATAGAGTTAGTGTAGTAATTATATTGAAATTTTATTAAATAAATTAGATTTTGTGTCAGCCCTGAATGATCGGTCTTTTTAGCACGCAACACTTTGATCAATTCAAAACGTTTATTGTACTATTATGAATATTATGATAATTATTGTTAACTCATACTGGCTTCATTGTGTTTTTTGTTCCAATGATATTTTCCCTGCCTGTCAAAATTACATTTCCGAGTTGTTGCGCTATTGCCCTGCGGCCGAAATTCGTTCTCACAGGAGAGAATCTCGTAAGACAAACACAATAACTCGAAAAAAAATACAAAGTACCGCTAGTACAAAACCACTTTTTTATCTATCAAAAACATCACAGCATATGACGCATACTTTCTTGGCAATAATAAAGGTGCATCGAGAAAAAAACTCAACTCACTATAAATTAACATGGCAAAGTGACACTAATATAACATATCCGTAGGGCTCAAAATTGCGTTCGCCGTCCGAACAACTTTTTTACTGCTCTCCAGATATGAATCTTAAAAAATAGTTAATTTAATATACGAATAATTCGTGCATACGTGTCTTATGACTACTTTTGATACGGAACACGACTTACGGCGGTAAGTGCATCTTGTCGTTAAGGGTCAAATTCGGTTCAAAGTTGTACAAGGTGTGACCTCTAATGTCAAGTCGCTCTTAGGACTTTTGTCTTTTGGATGTGAGAAGATATTCCTTGGTAGAGCGGCGTGCTCGCGCATTCAAATGTAGAATATACCAGCTCGGAATGAAACATTGCAAATTCTACTTTAATAAAATAACAAATAAACAATAATATTAAATAATGATCCACTGCTTTCATATAGAACCCTATTCAAGTTATTACGTTTCTCAACCATTTTTTAATAATTTACTTCGTATTACAAATATGTTTATTATACGGTAACATTAAATCTATATTAATATGCTATTTACAAGAGTTACTAGACTATCGCTGTGGTTATCGATTACATTCAACTGTGCATCTATTAAAATATTACTTCCAAAATACTTCATTTAAGGAATGATTTCACGTTTATTACGACATGATATACGAGTGCATGATGTATCTAAGCAAATGACTTATCTTGAAACGGAAAGTAAGTGCCATTATTGACAGATATAATACAATAATTTGTACTACAAATCAAATAAGGATTGTTTTAACGATGGGTGGAAAAGTCTACATTTTAATTTCCGAATTTATTACTACGAATTCATAAAAAAGAATATATATATGAGATAGAATAAGTCTTTCTATCTCATATATAATATATATGTGGCTTAATTCAAATTCAGTATTAAAATCACAGTTTTACTGATCGCACACATAGACAGCAAACTTTTACGTGAAAAAAATATATTTTATCGTCAGTTATGCAAATAATTCTTTCAGATAATTTTATTTAAGGTAGTTAATAACAAAGTGGATACTGTGATGTTTGATAGCTTAATCACGTATTTATATTTCATATTGTTACGATTGTTATATTTCTGTTTCACGAAAATGTAATATACATACTAGTAGATGCCAAAAGACCTTAGAATGAGAAAAAATATACCAGTTATCTTTGTGATAAAGAAGGAAAAAACTATTATTAAGTTCGTGATATATGAAATGCCATACGTTTATAAATTTTTGTGACGTTATTTATTATTATTTTAATTAAAACTGTTAAATATTAATTAATATCTGTCAAGAATTGAATAGTATCCTTTTTATTATCAACTTTATCAAAATTTATTATATTTATTTCAGTCTTAAAATATTATTTGATATAATACTTTATGTATTATTCAATTATATTTAATTATCATGTGGTGGCCATATGCGCCGTATAGGGAGCGGATATGGTAGAGAGAGAGAGAGATATTTAATTAAAATCATACATGATTAATAGTTTTTTTGATAGCTATTTCGATTATGATATCATTATCAGGAATTAAATTTTAATAACTGAAAATGGAGAATTACTAGTAAAATCCGTATTCAACTGACGAATTCTGCTCTAATTTATCATTAATAACCACAAATTTAAGAAGTGTGTTTAAGAAAATGTGGAAATATTTAATAGCTTTTAAAATGTCTGTCAAAATCTCTCAAAATGTCAGTCAATAGTTTTGATAATTTTTTAATAAATAATGTAAGGTCTGAATATGGATTACGTGAACTCCCAGAGTATGCAGACGAAATCTGACATTTTTTACGAGGATTGGTAGTCGGCCGATCTATTAACCGGCGCACCAAGCTTTTACATCTTTGATTAAAAACTATTTTATTCAGGTGCGGGTTTTGAACATGTGATATTTGATACCGTGGCATGGTATCTTACCAATCAGCCACCAAAAAGTAAATAACTTAATTTATATAGATTTATTAATATTATATTATAAATATATATTATCATCAGGAATCGTAAGACATTATGAAATAATAATATTAAATTTGTTATTCAAGTTATTTTATAGAATTATAAACGGTTATAGTAAATTTTATATTTCCCTTTTTAAGCCATCGTAATATTATAACTGGAAAAGCATAATGGCTTAAATGACGTAGAAATGTTTCGATCTGCCACGGTTTTGTGAGAGAATTACTTCATATAACAACCTGTACTAAACTATTCTCACTTTAAGCGAACAAAATGATAGTGATTTACTCCAAGTGATGTTCATTACGCTATTTTAGCGAACGGTACGGTTTATGGTACGAATAAATAGATAGCCTGATAGCTGTAGTAAGGTTCTCACCATCTTTTTATAGAATTATCATATTCGATGATTCCCAAACTTATTGGTCTAATCTTTTCCATTTGAAAATTATAACATTTTATTCAACACCGTCGAAATATACTTAAATACAATAAAAATTACTATGAAAAATAAGTATCGTGCACAATTCTACATTATGAGTAATTCTATGATATATCGACTGTAGAAAAGAAAAAGGAAGTAGCCCTCAGATTTTTTAAAAAACTTTTTTTTTTATAATCACAATGTATACAACTTAATACACGTTTTATAACAATGTTATAAGCAGTAAATGCTGACCTAGTATCTAAATTTGGCTTTAAGGTTTAAAAAAGAATAGCCTGTCAAATTTACGACCAGGAATAAGGACTTCCACCATATCAATTTTACTGATTTTTCTTAAGTAGCTTATTAAATTAATATCAAACTGGGTAAGTAAATCAACATTTTTAGTTTTTGTGCACTTTATAGTTATGTCTTTTTAATATTTTTTCTTTCGCTTAAAATCATTAAATAGAGGTTTTTGCGCCTTTGGTATTTTTTCCGTGTGGGTTACGTCCTTTTTCTTTCCAGTTGTCTGTCAATGTTGAAATAATTTGTGATATATAGAGTATTATACACTTTATTTGTATTCGTTTTTTTGTATTATCAATATTCAGTAAATAGAAGAACAGAAGAAAGAAATCATTATATTTTATCTTATTTTGGCACATTGGTGAAGATATATTTATCATAATTGCTCTAATATCACAGTTTTAATGCTATATTGTAGTTTATTATTACAATTAATAGTGGGCATAATTTCAAGATGCACATATTCTTGCAGATTGACTTGAGATTCCAAATAATCATAAAGTGAACTTGATATAATCAAATGCCTTAATTTTTAATTTGATGTAATAAATTTATATTATAAAATAAAACATACAATTGAAAAATAAATAAATATTAAAACATATAACTGTTTTTTTCGACAATGCCTGGTTGTGTATCTGTAAAGTCAAATAAGAAATACATTAGCCATCAGTTTTTTCAACTCCTCGTAACTCTATCGCTCTTCAATATCCCGCTATATTCCATCACCATGATATGATCCATTTTGGAAACCGCTGATTTAACTTTTAGTGACTTAACATTTGTATCTAGGATAATTTGTTGCCACATTTGAAACACATTTCGTAGTAATAAAAACACGATTATTTTTAATAACACCCATCTTAATACAGTATCAACCCGCCCATTATGACCTATCGACCGCAAAAGTGTTTTTTTTTTTCAAACAAATTAAACTAAATTTGTAAATAATTATTAAAACACACTCACTCTCTATCAGGGGCGTGCTGAAGATATTTAACCAGCAGATGTATGGATTCAGCAGAATGTTGTAATTCATCAATTTTATACTTACATTCAACTTTTAATTTTCCACTTTATACTGTTAGAAACATAGCATCTTTAAATTGCCTCAAATTAAAATACACGCATCTATAAGGTTATTACTACAAGATAAAGATCACACAAGAAAAATTTCAAGATACTAGTTTGTACCAATTGAATCCCTCCTTGAACGTTACTGCTTTTTAAATATTATAATATACCAACAAGTTTAAAAAATGTATTACTATTAATTTACTATATCTACAATCATTAAAATTCAAATTTAAAGTTTTTTAAGTCATGAAAGTGTTTAAAAATCAAAGTAAATCTTTAAATTATCGATCATTATGTATGCCAATAAATATTAATGGTAAACAATTACGTATGCATATGCAAAGTACGAAAAAAAATACATCACGAAAGATTTTTGGAATTTTTTTAATCGGTTTATTTAATATTAATATTGGAAAATATATAATATCTAAATTACTTTTAAAACATATATAAAATGGTCGACTTTTTTCAACGCATTTAGAGCACATGGATTACAGCAATATTAAAATATTTCTAATTAACTAATTTTAAGTCAGTGACTCAACTATTTTGCTATCCATAAACTGTTATTGAACACATATGATGATATTTTGAGTTTTAATGAAGTTTCTTAAATTAATCCGCTACATTAGCTACGAAGATGGTAATCTATTGTATATTTTATTATTAATATTGTATTTATTCTATTATTGATAAATTTGGTTCTTATAAAAAGTAGATGAAATAACAACGAAACGTACAAAAATAAGTACGAAGTTATTTATGTGAGCTTTTTTAGTTCCCATAAAACATGTGTAAAGAGAGCTCACGAACTTAGTAAGAGCACGTGCCACTCTTCATTTTTATACAGCCGTCCTCGACGAATCAAAACTTTTATGAAAAGTGGTATAGAAACGAAAAACTCGAAATTAAAGAAATAAAATCACTCAACCGTGTCGATAGCATTTCGAGCAATCTTAAACAAGTATTATATTTTGTGTTATTTTAAACAGTATTTTTTAAAGATAATTGATTACATTTTAGCAAGACTAAAATTGAAGTTCCTCTTATATATTTGTGATTTTCCATTTTAAATAGAAGATTTAAAAGAATTTAATCTATCTTCAATCACGTTTCATTTCTGATTCGATACGAATAGTACTGTATCATTCTGATTGAAAAGAAGTTTTATTCGAGGCTGTAGTTTAAAGGGGTAAGTGAACACGCATTATTACTGGACGTTGAAATCTCACATCTCTGTAAGAATTACTCTTAAAAACCAATCATACAGAATTGGGTAACCATTTGGAGCAAATGGCTTATTTCGTGTGGAAAAATATCTCGTGAAGAGATCCGTGTTCACATTCTGGAGAAATCTATAAGTCCATAATACAATTATCTTCAACATCTTCATTTCGCGGATGTGTTCTGATTCTGGAGCGGACAAGGCATCCATGCTGATAATTAAATAATTATACAATTATAAATATAGTACATTATATATTTATTACAATGTCTAATGAAGTCTTGTTATGAAAACGATTTAATCGAAATAAAAAGCTTTTTTGAGAGCTTTTAAAAATCGGTTTTCTAATATTGTTTTTCTCTTTGGCTTACAGCCCTCGCTGGGCGGCCATCTTCTCTCCATACAGGATCGAACCCATGGCTCATTTCCTCACCTTACGTCGATTTTCACCATGGATGTAATTATTATCCATAATACATATTACCCGTAAATATTATTCTTGGTTAGGTTTATCTACGTCTTTCCGTTTAGTATGAAAGATATCGACGCCAGCATTATAAACATTGTTATAAAGGACAAACTGGGAGAAAAAAAATAGAGAATATATTTTTTAGATAGGTTGAAAAATATATGTACTTACCATTTTTCAGTCGTCAGGCACCAGAATAATACATTGAAATTAACCTTAACTAAATCCTATAAGTACCTCAAATATCGTTATAACGCCACGAGCACAATGTATGCAGGTGTTATGTAATAACAGCTGATTTTACAACCTATTAGCTGGATATCAAATGCAAAAAAACGATGGTTAATGCATTTATTTGAAATTCCGATGTTGAGCGTGGAATCTGTTACAAATAGCACGTAACTCAGTTATCGAAGACTCTACCAGTTACGGGCCATTGCACATCAGTACGTCTATTTGCTTATTTTGTACTGAGTTTTCATGGTATGTATCTGTCGTGGAATTTTAACAAGAATTCAGTTATATATTGGATACCTTCCTACAGTTTCCAGGCAGACATAGATTGCTCCATTACGTATATATTATTTGAAATGAACTTCGATACTCCTCGTTTTTATCTTTCACATAAGAAAAACATTGGTCATTAAGAATTGTAGCTTTATATAGTGCAAAAAAACGTTTTATACGATTCCACAATGAAAACTCACGAAAATATTATATCACTCTGAGATGAGGGTAAGAAAAACTACGTGTTTTATTATTATTTGCATATTGCCACACAATGCTTTATTTTACGTATAATCCCGAGCTTACTCATATGTGTTATGTGCCATTTTTGGCACTTAGTGATATTTTTTGTAGACTATAAGTTATAAAAAAATGCTCATAAATAAAGACGAATATCGATGTCTTAATAAACTGAATATTTCCTTAATTACATATTGATGATTTATGTTGTAGTTGTTTCATTTAGAGGTAAGGATAAAATGAATATTTTTTCAAGTTCATGTAAACATTGAGCATTCAGATAGTTATCTTAAATATGATATAGTATAACATGCACATTTGTATAATTCTTCTTGCAATGTTCAAATACGGTAAATCAATATTTTGACTATGTGTTTTTTGTCAAAACACCTCCAAATACAAGAATTGCACAGTCTATACACAACATTTTTATTGTTTTTATTACGTTTTTTGTTATTTATGTAAACACAATGTCAGATACCGGGTGATGTTTGCCTTAATATTCTTAGGTTCTACTAGCATAGTGGTGACTTGTACGGAATCTTCTTAGTTCTGTTATTTTATTTATATTATTACAATCTGGGCCTGAGTTTATCTGACAGGCAGTTAGTGACATAACAAGAATGACCGCTGAAATTCAAAGTGACCGTATAAACATCTTAATTTGTCGTCACGAATCTGATTTTTTACTTGAACGATTCATCGAATTCCGAATTCCTTCCGGAATAATCGAATGCTCGCTAGGAATTTCATCTATTTAAACTCCAATTATTTGATTTTTTTATTTATATATTATATCTACTCAATTCATTAATAAAATATCTTTGTCTACAGATTTGACATTCTTTGCTTATAGAACTATTGTTTTAGGTATCATTTTTATAGTAATATCTGATGATGAAACTCTCATTAGAATGCTATAATTATAAGTAATTTTATTTTAAAATATAAAAAAATTATAGTACATCAACTTTGATTTGAAAGCAGAACCTGTTTCATAAACTATTGAAAATGTCTCACTGTTGATGAAACTAGCCACATAATAAAAATAGACTATTAACATATTTTTTTTTATTTAGAAACTAACTATCGATATCAGAATAACTTAATTTTATAGCGTGATGACATTTGTCTTTCAAAATAGATGAATTTCACAAAAAGTTTTTATACTGCGTGCTTATTTTGAGAAAATATGTGTGTTCAAGAATGCAATTTAATCAAAATAATTTTATTTTAACACGAATGATATTCTTGAAAATTATGTTTTTTGTAAAACTAATCCTCTATCCTTACAGTTTATGGAAATATTTTCATACGGTTTGCAAAAATACAATTATCTACATTATCAATAGATAGGTTCCATGAAAACTGCACACATAACAAATGCTCACATGACATCTGTACACACATTGAAGTGCTCACACTAACACAGAAATTAATATTAAGACATTTTATACTTAATTTACGTAATTTTACCATAGGTAGATTTTTATTTCATTGATACCTACCTATACTATAATTACGTAAATTAAGTATAAAATGTCTTGATACCAATTTCTGTGTTAGTGTGATCACTTCAATGTGTGCGCAAATGTCATGTGAGCACTTTTCATATGTGCAGTTGTCTGGTTACCCAATAAATACTATAATATTATACTTAGATAAAGAAAATACATACTTCAAAATAAAAACAATTTGTTGTATTAAATAAATTATAACTTAGAATCTATTTGAAATGATTCACAGTTTTATTTTTATAATTATTAATTACAATTTACGTAATGATGCAACTTAAGATATTCGTTTAATTGTATGTTGTTTCTTTAGTTGATAATCTCACAGTTGTATTTAACAATCAGATTTATTAAATATAAATTTGAGAAGAAATACAATAATTTATAAGGAATATCAATTGGTTCATGGAACCACCTTGAATTAACTCCGTATTTTTTAATCAGTTATCTTTATCAATCGTTTGTTTTACGGTTTACATATTTCTGAGACAAACTGTAGCTGACAACCGAGAGAATTTAACGTCAACTTCATGCTGTATGGTCTGATTACAATTTGATTTATGTTCTACATACATAGTACCACATTGTACACTATTCAAGGCGCAATCTTAAAAAGCTATCTTGCGAATAACGTGTGAACGGTAGTATGTAGGTACAGCCTTAACTATCAAGCAGGTATTTAAATAATTAATCGCTTCGTTGTTTGTTTGGCATTAAAACACCTGTACATATTCAAATACGAGCATATACATATATGTGAGGTTCGAAACTTTGTTGATTAACGTAAAAAGTGTTCAAAGATTTCTTTTAAAAATGATAAAATGATAGAAAGGCCACATACATCGTTTTACGTACGTCCAGGATCTTTTCAGATGTTACAATACTCAAAACTCTGTA
>JAGVSQ010002862.1:0-23283 GCA_022683975.1 Rhyacophila evoluta | reverse complement strand
CAAGTCGTCTTCGCATTGCGGAGATCCATATGCTCCACTTTGGGAGCGAACATGGGATATAAAAAAAAAATACATGAAAGCTAAGAGTTACATTTTTCTGTCTTTTTCTCAACTGCAACAAACTATGAAAAATAGTTGATATGGCATTTAATGCGCGATAAAATCAAACTTCATTTTCATATGTATCCATCATCTAGATATTTGTGCTATCTAACCACCATGATAATATGGAAGTTTCAAGTATATTCTAGTGACAACATTATCATAATATCTTAGATTTTATGTATTTTATCAATAATTTTTGCTACTGTAGTGTAGTTTGACATAGGCATACAAAATTTAGGATCATTTTCTATTAAGATAAAAAGTTTATAGTTTATGAAAGTAGTCACCATCGTTATAATTGTATTCAAACAAAACATATTTTTTATTTAAAAATAATAATTATTATTGTTTGGTTGCAGCCGTTGCTTTCTGGAGAGCGTGCCTCGTGAGAGGAGTTTGGGTGTGGTCGCTAGAGGCGGACGTCGCAAGGCCGTGCACTAATACACATACCTACATTACTATACAAACATGCTAAAATCATATAGCTATATGCTTATATTCAATTATATACACACGTATTGTATCAAAATATCATTACAAAAAAAATGCCTAAATATATTCTAAATATACCTACCTACACATAATCATTTTCAAATATTTTTTAGACCAAAAATAATTAGTTTGTATTTATTATTGAGCGATTCTATTTAAAACGCCATAAAGAATGCAGTAGTATTCTGAACACATCAATCATATAAAACCGCAAAGATAATTTATAACGAATCGATTGACGAAAATAAAGAAGTAAATAATAAGTAATAAATTTAACGATAATATGATACTTCGAACACGTTGAACATCAAATATTTGGCGAATCCAAAAGGCACAAATTATGGAAATTACGATTAATGGTAATCACTAGTGATATTGGTAACGATATTCATAGCAAAAATGACAAATGTTAAAAAAAATTAAAACCACTATACCTACAAAATTCACTCAAATATTATAAAAAAAACAACGATAAATCAAGAGTCAACGATTTGTTTTGATATATTTATTTTTAAAAGATCAGTAGTAAGCTATAATACTATAGAGAATAAAACATAATATATAAATCTCGAGAGAGTTTATGTTACTCTTATAATTGTATTGTAAACGTAAATAGACAGAGCATACGGTAATTTTTGTGTAGCTACCGTCAGAAGAAAATAAATTTTATCAATTAACTTTTACTCTACAGTTATTATCTTGATGCTTTCTCACTAACAAATACACACATTAAAAGACTGAGTAAAGGTTGTTTGTGAGATTTTCTTATACTAAATCATATTTTTCTTTTCTTTACTTATCTACCTCCGTATCCCGTGCCACCAAGAACTATAAAACATCAATAACGTCAATTTTTTGTCCATCTTCCATATATATATTCAACCATGCCCGCTCCGAATGTGATTCATATGGATTTCCACAATCTACATTCTTATTTTGACAAGTTGTATTTGACGAGGATTGGCTGTCGTATTTTTTTATAAATATAATACAGTTATTACATTTAAAATTACTATCTCTGGCACCCACGCGCTTCTAACTTAATATTAAGTGAGACAATAAATTATATTTTATAATATACCCAATTTTAACGTTTAAGTACTTTATCCGTTATCCATTAAACCAAAAGTATTATCGAAATTATAATTCTTATATTACACTTTCCACATTTTTTTTTTCAAATATATCTGAATTATTTCAAATTATTCAAATTATACATGCATTTTATACTCCTACCAGTACAAAACTCAAAAAAAATTCCAGATTCATTCGGGGCTATATTCACTATCAGTCTTGTGAGATTCCAAACTGAACTTTCGGTGATTTTAACGCCATCTGTCGAACAATAGAATGGAAGTGGCTTAATAAGATTTTAAATTGTACTGACCCAAAATGATAAGATAAAGACGAAAGTTTATATTGAGTAGATGGTAATGTAAAAACGCAAAGACAATCAGTGGAGATATAATTCTGATAAATATTACATTTATTGTTTTAAATTGAATTCATGCCGAGATTTTTATTGAACAAATATCTTCAGTGGCTTTGTTACATTAACTCTCACTGCCCTGTGATGGAGAGTGAGTGATTGCGAGGTTTTTATACTTTATGATTTCAATGATGTCATTACAAAATAAAACCATTGATCGATATCAACAGAAATAATTATTTTGAATTAAATCTAGGACCAGCATGTGCGTGTGTGTATTTCATAATGTTACTAGGTATTATATACTGTGGAGCGTATATCACTCATTATCACTACACTATCTCAGTACATTTCAGAGGGAAAAGAATGATCATTCTGAGCGGTCTGTCACAATGACTTAATGCATCAATGATATTTGCTTCAGAATGTCGCTATTCTGTTTCCGCCATTATTTTTACATTTACATTATTTACAATAACTTTTGATCTAGCAGATTTTACACATTTAGACATCTGGGATTCAATACTGTGGCTTTCGGACTATAGCACGAGTTAAAATTATATTATATTATATTACCAGGTGTTCTACCAAAATTGTTTATTACTTTGGCCATGATAAAGATATATTTGTGGTCAATTCTAAGAAATAACGGTGGCATTGTAAATTTTGCTTCTTAATTGTAATTGATATAGGATGTAAAAACGAAAAAAACACGATAGCGTTATCATCGTGATCAATTAATTAACGGATTGTCAATATTTATTAAAGTGAAGTGTGCGACTTTCAAATTAAAAACATTTATTTCGTACTATTTACTGGAATGCAATTCCATCTGATTGTCGGTACGATAATAATACATTATTTATTTAATATAAATAAAATGAATTGATAAATATAATTTTTATACAAAGTAATACATTATTTAATGAATTGATGTCATTTACTTGGCAGGATTTTATTTTAAAATGGCCAAATTGTCATCATAAATAATAATTTTGCTGTCATATTATTTAATCGAAATAGCTATCAACAAAACTACCTTGCCTGCTTTAGCTTCTACAGCTCTTTTTATAAATGATTAGTACTAAAGCAGTAAAATATATGTATATATCATGGCGTATTATTGGTAGTAGCTGCAGTATTCTTCCATTTCAAAGCTACTTCTCCTGGACATTCAAATTGAGAGGAAATTGTGAAATATTCTAATCGAATCACAGCTTTTCTAAATAATCAAATTCTTTTATCGCAATTTTAGAAAACAATAAAAATCTTTCATTTCTGGTTATTACAGTATATAAAAAGAATGGAGATGAAGACTTTTAACGTTATTCATAATATAAAATCGATACTCTTTATTAATAATTGCACTGTTTATTTCAAACAACTATTTTTAAAATGATGATTCGTAAACAAAAAATAAAAGAGAGAAAAAAATTAAACAATACTTTTCAGAAACATTGAACTGTACTTTTTCGAATACAATTATAAATCAAATAATAAATAACGTAATAAATACGCAACCTTAAAATTGGGTGCCTCAGGCTTTTTAAGCTAAATATACGAGACGAATTAAGCTTTCTCGGGTGTACTCTACGTGGTTTTATAAATTATAATAGAGAGGATGATAACTACTTAGTATCAACGAATAAGAAGTCCTTTAGGATTTTTCAGCAAGCTCTCACATCTAACTTTAAGCATGAGTCCTGAAAAGTAACATTACTTATTATGTTACGAGTGCAAAATATAATTGTATATGTAAGAATAATGATTGATAGTTAAACACGGTGTGCTAAGTTTGTCTTTCTTGATAATTTCTTCGTCAAAATAAATTCTATAACCAGCTTAAAACGTCAGAATATGAAATCTAAGGCTTTTATTAAGCACTATTTTCCATGTATAATAGTTTGATTTTTTGTTTTAGTTAAACAATTTGCCGCTTTACAACATATACATGTCGCATAGCTGGCCATACGGTCGTGTTAATAATGGGCCAATAAGCCGGACGTAACTAAAGATCGATTTGAATTTTGAAGTTTGTTTTGCGAAACTCTATCAAACCACCTGTAAATAAGTATTGGAGCATAAAAAGTCATCAGTGAAAGTGACTTCACGTCTTGTATGTTATTTTTTTATTAGGTAGATAGCTGTACCCATATACAAGTACAAGCATAGTCGTAACGCGTCGGCTATTTATTGTTTTACAGTTCGGTCATTAAAGACGCAGAAAAAAGCGGCTCGGATTCGAAACCCGGGCAACGTATCTCGGTCTAATCTTTGTAATCTATAAATGGATCACTACGCTTGTTTTCTTTGATACCGCAACGCATATGCGTGGATAGTTGTATCGATATGTCTACCAAACAAACGAACTTATTTTCATTGTGTTATACATACTAAAATGAAGAAATTCCACGTTTATTTTCTCATTAGTTTTTTTCATCTGTATCATTCGTTTCATTTATAGTTAAACATATTTTGTCAATCTTTTTCAAACATTTTAAAAGACGAAACAGTTGTAATATATAATGTTCTCCAAAAATTTGTTGAAGACATAATATAATAGATCTTGTCAATAATTAATAAAGTACATCGAACGTGCTCGTAAACTGCGTTAAACCATAAATTTCGGCTACATATCTCACAGTTTTTACAAATTACTTAACGAATACGATGATTTTAGACGAATGGTTAGACTTACGATAAAGGTATATTATATTTTCTTTAGATCCTACCAAAATATGTCATCCTGTAAATTTCCATTTGTTAAACAATAAAAACATGTTCACATATAACAATATACTGATTTTCTAGTGTTCACATAATCTATTTTTACTGTACTATCAAAGAAAAAATAAAGAAAGGGCATAATTTAAGAAATGTGGATTGGTATAAAATATAACAGACATTACTAATTGAATTAAAATAAATAGATTCGAAATATTGTATTATACTTTAAAAATTAAAAAATGATACTTTTGAGAGATATTTTTTTATTCTTTTAAAAGTTATATAAGCTAAAACAATTTACGAGGACCGCAATGTTATTCAATATTGGAGTATACAGATTTGCCTTATTCTGTCAAGATATTTTTTTAACTACAAATTTTTAAAGGACCTTGCATACATATCAAAAAGGTGAATGAATTCATCAGTTAAAAGCCACTCAAGGCTTAATCTAATTTTAATATCACGGAGTTTTTATACGATCTTAATGATAGAGGCAATATCAATTTCCTATCGACTTACCACTATCCTACAATGTCATAGGTTCAATTAGAATACGTATCATAATAACACGTTTGTGGGCCATAAAAGTAATGAGAAGCAAACAAGCGACCGGTCAGACGGATACCTCTCCGGTTGCATCACTCCGCGAGGCACTGGCCAGTGGCCATTCTTCGGCTGCGCACGCGCGCCCCCACCACACCAGCACATGATGAAGTTCGCAGCTGCGCGGACCTGCCCAATACAGTGACATCACATCACATTATTTAGAATGTTTCAAATCAAATATTATAAAAAATACAGTCAAATTAGTATATATACCACTATTAAATTGACGCACCGCATTATCCACAATATACATATCCATATAGGTACGTATTACCATATTTCAACTTATTGTTTCTTCTAACGTATGGGTCTCGACCGAAAATTGGATCGTTTGGCATATTTAATGGGTCATGAAATATTCTCAAGATAAAAATATTCTTGGGATAAAACAGTACCAAACTTTTTTGAACTCTTAAAGCTTATGCAAAAGCAGTGTTCACATTAGTAATATCTAACGTTGTTACCTACCAATACTGTAGTTTGTACTATTATTTTTTTAGTTTTTACGTGTTATACTGATCTTGGTCTTGAAACGGATACCATAACCCTAAAATGGTTCATGAAACCAGAATCATTAACATAGACAGGATCGTGACTCAATAAAATTAAGAAATAACGAATATAACACTGGAGTAAGAAGTGATCCTTCTACTTATCATAAAACATTCATACTAATATTCTTCTTCTTCTTCCGCTATATCTGCTCCCGATGTGGGATCTATGGCCGGCACAAGACGCCTCCAGGATTCTCTGTTACCCACCCGTCGCATTACGTCCTGCCTGGTCATATCACCACACTTTAACTCGCTGAGTACATTCTCTTGACGGCACAGTCGGTGGTTTTCCGCAACGCAGTAGTTCCACCCGTCGAAAAAAGTTCTCTTTATTCCGACAGCCGATTTCAATCCAGCGTATCTAGCGATATAATAACAATCTATGCATATCGATTTTCGGCTAGGAATCTAGCAGAAGCAATCGCTGAAAATGTTCATTACCATGCACTGAAGACAACAAGTAATGAAGATTCATTTAACGGAGTTTTTATGATGATTTTACAAAAATTTTACCATTTTAGCAACCGAGTTCAATCGGTACAACAGCTGATTTTAGTGTTTTTAGTAGCTCTTATTTTCCCAAATAAACACATCCCAAGACATAACCTGGGGATGTGTCTATCATCCTGAATACAGCCACAAATATATTCCAAATATTTTACCAACGAGATTTCAAATGTAGGAAAATTATTATTTTATTTAAAAGTGTGGTCTGCAATATTTGCTTATCAACATATCAATCGATGATAAAAGTCTTTCGGCTTGCAGATTGCCAAACGGATTGATTATAACGAGAGTAGATTTGCGTAGTAGATTTTATGATGTTTTTTTATTATGTTCGTCGATCGCTTGAAATCAATTGTGTTACGATTTCGCAATACCTCGACTTGAAATTAAATGCTCAATTCTTACAATAACGGTTCTGGTAGTTTGTAAATTTTCAATTCACGCACTAATTTTCAATAGGACGAATGGCTTACGACATTATTTTCCTCCCATGTTATTACTAATTCAGTCCAGTAGCATATATATTTTAAGTATACATATACTCAATACTCCTCAAACATATGGTTCATTCAAATATTACAAAATACCACAATGTAGAATCATTTTTTGCATACATCGAAAACGAAGTCAAAAATTTAAATAATATCAAAGAACTCTCATATAAATTACCGCATTTTTATGTAACAGCCCAATATTTGTCAATTGCCATACATCGACGTTGAAATTGTCTAAAACACTAGACTACGACTGTAATTCTGCTTTCTTTCTTTTCTAATTCCGTATAACATTCTGTCATTCTGAATATCCGTCACTACCCACAGAATATATAAGACAATATTAAGATATCATAAAATATTAACCATACGGGTGCAAAGTGATAAATAGGCAGCACGAAATCCTGAAGGTGTTGTGTGGTAGCCACATGCTATCACAGCAAGGAAGGGAAATGGAGATTTCATACTCGTTTAAATATAGGTTATTTTGACGTGGTATTTTGACGATATATATTAAACATAAAAATGAATAGATATATTTGAAAAGCTGTAATTACTTTTTAATATTCTGAACCACTTGTCTATAAAAATATTACATATTCTATGGCTGATGTTTGCCTCATTTTTAATATTTATTCCCGATAACTCATATGTTTTACTAATTTTGATTAGTTTCCGCGTCTTCCCATCCTTCTTCAGTACTCCTCAGTACAAGTAGTATTTTTTAGAAATACTTCCGATCCAATTTGTTGGGTTACCATTCTGGTATATTTTATCGGTTTGTTAATTTACTCGATGTACTGTACTTGCCTACTTTAAGTAGAAATTTAAACATTTTATAACGGCATAATATTGAATAATAAATATCGATCCAATACTATCATATTATATAAATTATTTGCAACGCAATTTGTTCATTGTCTCATGGTCATAAATATTATTAAATCGAATAATTTTCTGGCCTCTGTCCCACTACGAACAATATGATTCCAATAACAATTTATTAAGCGTAATGTGTTATAAAAACTGTTTGATTTATATCTATCAGGACTTTCTTAACTACCCATGGCCGAAAATACAATTAAATCAAAAATAAAAAAACGATTTTTGGCACCGCCGTGAATTGAGCGATATATTTTGGGTGTAATTTATTGTTTCGGAGGTTACAAAAAGAATTTTTGATTTATGCGAGTTTATTACAAAAATTACGAAACTAGATTACTCCATTTTCAGTAGCATTGCTTTACTTTTAAAGCATTGAGACATTAAAACGTATTAATGTCTTTTAAATTATATCGTACGGTACCTGAGTAATGTTGGTATGTAATTATCAATTTCGTCACTCTTAGATGAAAATTTGTCGACCATGGATTCGTAATTTTAGGAATTCTACTACAATATAACATCGTAAGTCATTCGTTGTATGAGGACACTACGCGTGACTTCTCGACAGTGGTTTTTTTTGATTTTATACCATGCAAATTTTGTTTAAAATAAACTCCTTATATTGTTCCATCTATACATCATGAAAATCAACATCCTTAATGGGCAATTATTTATTATTTTTAATTTAAACCAACAAATTTTACGCTAAAAATATATGTTCTTTTTATTATAAACATATTATTATTTACAACATAGTAAGACCGTCTAGATGTCTATTTGATTAGACACTAATTTGTTAAATAAAAATCATGCATTTCTCAATACTTTCATCGCGCTCGTTAGTCGTTTAACATTTCACACATTAATATTTCTGAGACAGGCGAATACTTAAATGAATAACTATTTTTTACTGCAACTCAATAACAGTCATCCACCCACATATTAAATGATCGATATCTATCTTATCAACAAAGCTAATCAACATATATTTTTTAGAGTTAATAATATAGTTTAAAGTTCACCGCATAGCACAATATAAGAATAGTGAATACTTGCCCAAAAAAATCTTCCTGAACATTAAGTCATTTTTTCTAAAATACACAATTTCAAAATATTTATCTTTAATTAATGAAACATTTAAAAAATATATGCATGATCAAAAATTCTTTTCCGTGAGTATTTTTATTTTTCTTTTTTCTCCAATACCACATATATACTCTTCTATTGTATACTACACCAAATTATAAGAAATGAATTTTCATGGTTTCGACTTCACATATGTCCGATCCGAAAGTGGAGCATATTAATCTACAAAATGTGAAGATATCTCCTCCAAAAGAAGGGCATATGAATCTCCGCGATGTAAAGAAATGTATTGATAGATTATTTTTTCCGACAGATGACAGAATCGAACTCGCATTTTCCTGTTGCGAGACGCGTACGCTAACTTTTACGATACCCGTGAAAATTTCAATAAACATTTCTAAGACCAAACTACAATGAAATAATAACTTTATACATACCTCCAACGTCACAGTATTTAATATCGACCAAACATTATTTTTATTTCTTTGTCTTTTAGAAATTACATATTTTATTTTTAATTCGATATGTCATCCTACCGATTAGACGTGCTTTAAAATTAATAAGATCTCTCTTTTTTTCTTTGATCTCTTTACGTTAAATGCACGTATCTATAAATGTCATTACTTGTTATTTTTAATTGATTTTTTTCTAATATGTTTTGTACATAACACATTTATTTTCTTTTTCATTCTGTGTTGTAAATTCTATAAATTAATAATTTGTGATTTTTAATTTTTAATATAAAAATGAATATGTGTTTTAACGCGAGATATAACTAGTCAAATACATGGCTAATAACCGATACTCGTATAAACAATCGATCAAAATCTCTTCACTCTGTAATTATTCATATGTTCCGTTACGAAGGGTAAATGGTAAATTACCGTAACCGACCATATTAATTTTCTTTGTGGCGCCTACGTATAGTTGTTTAAATTTAAAGTTCACCGGTTACCAGTTTATAGTAACTGACAAAACAAGACAGAATTAGTCTACTAAGAATTATTATCGCCGACTACAGTATAAATAAGCGTAAGCATGCGACCGGCAGATCACGGGTGCGGGATCGAATCCCGCCGCGGTAATAATTACAACATCGCCGACACAATAAAACAGTGGGAGGCTTCCGATTGAAACAATGCGCAGTACGTTACCTTCCCATTGTACTCAAGTAGCTCCATGAGTTGTGAACAAAATTATACACCAAGTCGAACTATACGACATGAAAGTTGATAATATATATTTTTTAAATTCAATACTTATAATCGTTGTAATAATAAATGATTACATAAACATTATTATCGATAGGTAATAGATTTATGTTTAGTTAGATCGCTATCAATATCACCATTATAGTAAAACAATTCAAACATTTATTTTAAAATGCTCGCTTAAATTATACTGAACATATCACTCAATAAACTCAAAATGTGGAATTATTGAGTTATATTTGAAAAGAGTTGACTTTTTATGTACTATTTACTGTGAAATTATTATTTACATATACGTATCAAAATTAATTTAGTATTAAGAATAATGGCAGCTCTAATTTTCAAATCCGTTTTCAGAAACGTCATTTTTTTCTTATTGTGTTACAACATTCAATAAGGCATGCATAAATAAAATTAATATAGCATTTAACTTTACTCCAACTGCAATTATAAATATGTACAAAATTATAAGTTACGAGTATTATTTTTAACCATTCGATGAACCTGATGACATGATAAATAATCTAAAAATACTCATTTTTTTCCTGGAGACATTTTCTAGAATCCAAAATATCAATTATTTAATATGGTCTGGTCAAAAAGTGGTTCATTCAATTTAAATTGTGTTAAATTAGATAAGTAATTTGTAAGTAATTTATGTTGAATTATAAAAAAAAAATACTTTTTATAACTAAAAATCTTTGTTTATGGTGCTCAAATAATAACAAATAATACTTAGTTTTTAAAATGAATTGACACTTTAAATACGATTGTTTTTATCCTATTTTGAAAAATGTACATTCCAAAAGTTATGCTTATTAAAAAATATTTACGCTTCAATAATATAAATACATACTTGGTAAGACCATAATCTTCCACAGTATATCTCATACTTCACAACACCCATCTCATATAAACTAGAACAAAGGTATGTTAAGTTAGGGCATTCTTTTGTGTAACAGATATTTATTAGAAACATTAAGCAACAACTTGTAAGAATCATAACATGAACTTTTATACGTGCCGACGTTTTTTTCTTACGTCGAAGCATGACAGGATTTTCCATAGCGCGCCAATTTTTTAATTATTTATACCGGCCACCCAATACTATATATTAAAAATTATTTATGTGTTTATAAGGACATTTAATATATCGTCAATTTTAATGAATTAATGGTTTCGCAAAAATTCATGAGTTAGTCATTAATATCTTTCAATTTCGTTCATTTTTTTCATGTCGTTTCTCACTTACTGTTTCTTTTGTGATATCTTTAAATCAAATATCTTGAAATGTGCTTTTTGCTTAGTCTACCGGGTATTTTTTTATTAAATTTATTGATATAATTTATACACATAACGTATTTTAAACTTATTTTTTATACTGTACGTCAAAACTCATTTAATTGATACATTTTTTTGTATATTTCCTTTTTGTAATAAATGCAAATAATGTCTTTCATGACGTTAATGCATGTTTTCCGAAATATGTCTAACAATAATTTAATCAATTTAAGTAGTTTTTACTCTCATTTGCCGAGAGATGAACGTGTGTGCTTTGATGCAGGAGATTTTTCAGTCTCAAATCCCACAGTTGTTGTAGATTTTTCAAAATAATCTAAAAATATTTAGAACTAGATTTCCAAAGGGTGAACAATTGACTGTCAGCCAACTATCGTGAAAAATCTGCCAATATAGTCTTCAGATTGATGAATTTCATATATTTTATTCTTTTTGGAGTATGAACATTTACGTGTTCCACTCGGTATCTCACAAGTATTGCACAACATGTGCAACAAGAATTTGATGGTTGAATGATTTGCATATATATATATGTATACAATATATATAAATATAATTATTATATGTATATTTCATAAAAATAATCGATAATAGACTCTAATAAATCAGTCATTTAGAAGAATGTAATAAAACGAATACACATCGACTTGAACTAGGCAACCCTATTGATATATTAATTTAGAACAGTATTTAATGGCAGAACATTTGTAATATGTAGAACAATTTGTGATTACCTTAATAAGGCTTTAACGCTGCTCCTTATTTAGATAATCGAATGTAAGGAATCTAAAGAAAAGTTAGTGAAAGTGTATGTTACGATCCTCCTGAATTAATGTTTTCAGTCAGTTAGATGATTAACTTTTATTTAAAATAAATGCAAAGTCAACAAACTATTAAATAAGCTTATCAATAAATTGACAATATTACATGCCAAATAATACAAAAATCTATCAATATATGATTATATATATCGTCCCCAATATTGCAGGGAAAAGTAAATCGATTCTTTCGTTTGACCCATTTTATATAGTAGTTTTAGTTTTTACAATACAATATTTTTTTTAATACCGCGAAAGAACCAGTTATCAAAATTTTTAGTAGTACGCGGTCTTTCTTGCTTCTATAGTGCGGTGTCGACTTAAGCAGATTGCTAACAGTCTAATGGTACATTTCAGAATTTAAATGCACCAATCAATGCGGTTAATGCTGTTCAACCGAAAGCGGCAAAAACACATTTTAAACTTATTGGCGCATACGCGGTATTGAACTTACACCGACGAAAATACTTCGATAGCATCTTATTGTTACATAATTAATAAATGTTCATGACAAGTTTGCGACAAGTGATTAACATCTTTTGTATTCATATTGTAATTTCCAGCCAAATACGCACACGCCAAAAGTACGCAGCCATAAGCGCGTTCAAAAATAGTTATTACGATCATTCACAGTAAAAGGGTCAACTTATGAATTACTCATTAGAATACGCTTAAATATTAAGTAAATTATGAAATATTCTTTTTTTTCATACCATTTTCATTCCCAACGCGGAGCATATGGATCTACACAGTGTGACGATATCCAATCCGAAATTGGAGTATATAGATCTCTACAATATGAAGACCTCTTTACAGATTATTTTTACGAGAATTAGCTGGCAGACAACTGCTCAACCCATTAGGCATCCAGTCCTATATTTTTAGATTTTTAAAATCCGACAGATGAGGAATCCAACCTCCATTCCCCCAATCGCTAGGCGCACAAGCTATCAATTACGCTACCGGAGAGACAGAGATACTTTTACAAAAAATAAATATATTTTTTTTGTTGTTTGTATGCGCGCTTTTATAATGGATGATTTTGCCGGTGTGCGGTATTGATGGCTCGAATTTATGTATGCAATAATGTTGTAACGCCTTTTATTATAAACCATTATCAATTATATGTATTAAAAGGCATATGTATTATGTTTCATAAATAAAAACATGAGAAATATCAAACTAATATGTTATACTGTTGCTATGACAACAAACATACTTTTAAAACAAAAAAATCAATGAATTTCACAAGTAGATTTTTTCGGTTTCAAAATTGGAAGATACGCGTGGCTCTTTTTATTAATGTTTGGATTTTTTTGGAAGCACATATGGTACATAAAGCATGGCGAACAATGAAATATTGCTATCAATAAAGCGATAATAACGTAATATACAAGGTACAATTACCACTGGCTTTTCACTGAGCGACGCAAATTTAGCGAACTGTTAGCCTGCATGATTGATTCGCCTCGTCTTGATGATTGATTCACTTCTCAACGCACAAAGACGGTATCACCTCAAAGATGATCCCAAGCAGAAACAAAAAGAACCTACTTGTCTGCAATCACCTGATTTTGATGCCTCGGGGCGGCATATGATGTATTGGCCATAGAAAACATTTTGGTCGGCGCACAAATGACCCAAGAGTAACAAATCGTCGGTTTCTACTGCGCACATGCTGAAACATGGCACTATTTCCCAACTGAAGATTCCTATCTTCCTCGGTATGAATAGAATGTGATTGTAGAAATACTTGTTATCGAGTTACCACATAGTTTATTGGCGACTATACATATCTCAGAATTTTAACACAACAAATGTAAAAGTAAGCCATTTTTTACACTTCAGGATGAAGCATATCAATTTCCAAAGTAGACTTATTTTAAAGACCACAAGGTTTAACAGATTGAAAATAAATAGAATCAAACCGTCTCTGATGTTCACTGACGTACCAGTGTTACGTTTAGCATTTCACTAACGACCGCTGCTGTACAAACAGTTTTGTTATATTAGTTGTAATATAAATGTGTACTGTTGTTGATCACACAAATGGTCGACTCGGTAACTGCATAGGCTTCGCTACTGGTAATTACGAGTTCAAATTATTCATCCGCTTTAAAAATATATATACAAGACTGTATATTTTGTGAGTTAAGCGATACGCTTACAAACTAACACTCGTGAAAAAATAAAATAGTCTTCACATTTTGGAGACCAAAATGTTCTACTTAAATACTGTAAATCAGGGCTTCCCTAACTAAGGGAAGACGGGCCAAACCCAGAATTTTTAACGGAACACTTGGCTTATTTCTTAGGTTGGGTAATTGCTACTAGTAAAATTTTTCAACAGATGTTATTATTTTTTATCAGATTTCTGAACAATATATACGAGCGTTGAAGCGCGGCTAACTGTTTTATTAATCTTTGCAACTGTCGTTAAACTGACAAGACTTGTCAGCTGGTCAGGTAAAAATGATATACCCCATCTCTTTCCATGAACACTGTGTGAGAAAAGATGGTCGCCCGCTTACACCTTAATCTTTGACGGCATAAACATCAGTGGAGATTGATTATCACTCACCTTTCAACATAAAGTAGAAGATCTTTAAATGTATTGTAGTGTATAAAACCTTTCCAAATTGTCGCGGAAACCTATTCAGGTTCAGCAGAACATAGTTTGGGACACCCTGCTGTAAACTATGAAAAATACTATGCTAGGTAATATCTAATATCGTACTTAAAAGTATTGATTTATTAATTGGAATTTATCGACACAAATATCAGTAGTATTCATATTTTTTACTTGTAATTGATCTTCGGATAGTTTTCATGTAAGTAAAAATTAGAAATATTTGTCAGCAATGTGCGCCGCTTAGTGAACCAATATTTATAAGTAATCTGTGTATAAAAAAGTAAAACATATAATAGAGCATCCGATTTTTAACCAGATATTAAGTTCGAATACAATCACAGCTTTTAAGTTGCGTTGCGGAAGGTGGCATGGAAGCGGACTACACTTTTAATACAATTTTATTATTAGTATAATTTTAGTATAATAAACCTATTTTTTTATAAATTTTGGCATAAAAAAATCTTTAAAGATGCTTTACAAAATAAATGACACACGAAGAATAATACATCATTGCAAATCTATACTGTGAGATACTACAATATGCATCAATAAAACTCAAAGAAAATAAAAAAAATCAATATTCTCAAAGCTCAAAAGCTTCACTTTGAAAGCTCAATTTTTTATTTGATAACATTTTATAAAAGCTTAAGTTCGAATAACATCTAAGCAATAAATATTTTACAGACCACAATCACTCTCATTTTGGCTAATTGATTATTTAGCAACTGACTTTGACATACAACCGCTTCCTTTTCAATATTTGACGTCCACGTCACTCAAAATTTTAACCAGTCATTAGACAGCCGACGCACCGAAAATCATATAATCAATTTGCATGTTTTCTCCACCTATGGATTGATTTAATTTTCTCGTCTTGCGATATTAATATTTTTTGCACCATTCAACTCAATGCATTTTCTCTATTCATTCACTGTTTGTCACAACAAGGTATTGTAAAAATATAATTAACAAGCAAATACTGCGGACTTTTAATGTAATATATTATTAAGCTCACTTGTATGACAGCTAAAAAATGGCAAGTTATTTTCAAACAGTTTTTACTAACTGTTTTTTTACCGATTAGAATACGGTCAACTAATTATAAAGTTGTCATCATAGTAAACGAAAATAATATGCAATATCGAATGGTAGAATAAAGCTTTAGTTTGTTAACGAACTGTATATCTTTGAAATTATATTACAATTTAAGACACATGTCTCTCTGCTTACTAGCTGCCATGTGCTTCTACGTCAATTTATAATGCAGGTATACGAGTATAATAAAATGGACCGCATATAAAATGACCAGAAGCTTTTCACCAATATTCTTCCAATACATCGGTTTCCGCTCATATAAACGTATGATTTGTATATATATTTTAACACAACCTATTACATGATGTTGATGAAAAAGACGTTACAAATAATATGAAAAAAAAAATCTCCATAGAAATTAAGGTCTCCCTGGTAGTGCAAACGTTATCGTGCGCACCTTAAAATTCGTATAATGCGGGTGCGATTCCCAAATCTGTTTGATTTTGAAAAACCTCAAAAATGCAGTACCGGATACCTATTGGATTGAGTAATGTCTGATAATCACCAAAAGATAATCTGTCAAGTCATGTTTTCATATTGTGGAGATCCATATTAAAATTTACTTTCAAAGTAGATATCTTCACATTGTATATTTCTATGTATTCCACTTTTGGAGCGAGTATGATGAAAATAAAAGAAATCAATTTGCAATACCTGACCGATTAAGCTGAGCTTAAAAAATATTTAAGAAGCTTTTTCATTTCAACAGACATTAATTTATATTTTTTTTTTTAAACATTCTCTGAAAAATCTCAACAGTTTTCGTTCATGATACATGCTTTACTTAATAGGACTGTCCATATAAATGGAATTATAAACGTCGTAAGAATTATAAACGTTTTGCTAAGATATAGATAAATCATTTACAACGGACAAAATTGAATCACTAAGCTCTCTTTAATGAAAGCTCCATAAACAGTAATTTATAATATATGTTATGCGAATCAAGGTTGATACATTTCTTCTTTTGTTTGCTATTTGTTAATCTTCCTCTATAAATCAGGTCAGTCAACTACAAAAGAACGAATAATAAAAATGATGACTTTACGAAATTGCAAATATATGACTCAATTACATAAATCTCTAAGAATTTTTTGAAATAGTAAACTGAACGGATCACTTTGAACTATTTATTATACAACTTGACCAATTCATGTAATATAAAAAGTACAAATATGTAATAATTTTTATTATTATATTTATCTGCCATCACGATACAGCAATGTTTACAAAAATATGTACTGATACAATTTTCGTTGCATACCAAATAATGATTGGTTCGCGTGCTGAAACCAAATCGGGAGTAAGGCGATGCCATCAACCTCAGATTCCGGCTTACCGATAAAGCTATCCATCATCAGCGGTCAGCGGTGAGCGCTTCCACAGTGCCGCTCTTCCAAATGAAGACATTAGAAAACATCTTTCACGAAATTTAATTTGATTTTTGTGCCTCGCTACTTCTTCGCCACCTACTTATTGCACGCGAACAGAACAAATATGGCTGGTCCGAGTATAGAATATAATGAAGAAAACGCAATTAATTTAGAATGGGCGGTACAAGGCTCCTCGTGGTAATTAACATACCTATATAATTGAACAAATAATCTGGACGTATACAGATGAAAAAAAATATTTTCCCTGAGGCATTTCTTGATACATTGTTTCTAAATCAGTTCCGTAAATAAAGTATACAGTAGAAAAATTATAAATAAATAAAATACACACAATACCTATAAATATCATGTAATAATTATAATAATAATTTCGAATTAATTATTATTATATTATACTACCCCATTCTGCCATCTATGACGAACTTGTCAATAGAATAACCTTTCAACGACTGACTACAGAGCGTGTTATATAAGGGATGTTTTTAATGTTTGAAACTTGGATAAGAATAATGTTATTTTTCACCAATATTCTATCAAATTTAAAATAAAATTTACAAACATGTATTTTATATTAAAAATAACGTTAAATTAGTTTTTTTATTCTAGCAATTTATAGTATTATTTTCACGAGCAAAGCAACTAATGCATAATTCCAATGAAACTGAAATATATTTTTGTAGATTTCCAAAAAATACGAACATAGGGTTTTTTAAAACCATTAAAAAATCAAATTAATATATATACTCGGCTTAACTGCCATTGAGTATTGCTTAAATTTATTTTATATTAATCATATTTATCGACTGCTATTTTAATTTCAGCATTATTCTATTATGTATTATATATTTAAAAATAAATACAATATTTTTCAAATAGATTTCTAGTCACTGAATTAGATGCGTGTAGACATATTATTCGTATATATTGATTAGACCAATTAATTGATTTTGATTTATCACATAACAAATTATCCTTAGAGAACAATTTAGAATGTTTATAATTGTATTCTTAATGTTATTGTCAAAGGTGAAATAGCCATCCACAAAACTAATTTAGATATGAATTTATAATTCAACCGATGTCAAACTGAAATTCTTTAATCGATAGTATATATAGACTGATATTATTTCAAATAAGTTATTTTGAAATTCTAACATTCATTACTAATTTTTCATCCGGAAAAACCACCTAAATGCATTTAAATGTTTATTCATATTATTTAATACTTCTAAATTAAAAAATAACACGTATACCTTGGTGTGGAAATGTCAAATTAATTAATTTTAACGTGTGGTAGACCATGAAAAATATTGGCAGCATCCATGTAGGTAACATATCGATCAATGGTTGCAGCAAGAAGCGCCATTAGTCGATGGTAAATGAATATTTTAATTACATGTTCCTTATCATAGGCCATCTGATTGCCACAGGCCTCTAGCCAGGCTCTATTGTTGCATAACAATGGTCAATGTATTAATATCCACACATTATTGAATACCCTTGCTATTACCTCCATACATTGACGAATGTTCTGTACTGCACGACCTAACATTAATTAAAATAATATACATACACATTTTACTCTCGAAACAACGTTTTTGTTACAATTTTTTGTGTACTTTATTTAAATTTTCAGAAGTATGTCAATTTATAAAATCCGTCTTATTTTTAAAGCGATATTTATAGTAAAAATACTATAAAAACTTTCATTTGTTTGTTGTACAGATATAGCTAATTCAAAATTTTGAAACTAGCATTGGTAAAGTGAATCAATAATGAAAATATTTTTCCATATATTTTTTTTTCTTACCTTGTATTTATGGTTAAATACGTAATTACCTTTTTGTTTTTTTAATAGTTGTTCAGTTATAAAATTTGAATAATATTGTGAACTACGGATGAAACCAATAAATAATAAAAAAAAACAAGAAAGTAAATATTTTAGTATGAAACATACAAAGAATAATACTCTAAATTAATTGATGTAATAAATATTTATTATCGTAGTATTTTTTTACGAACTAACTAGGTGAACTACAAATTACTTAAAATATATCTTTATATCTTTACAGTATGAAGGGGTTTTAACCTTTCCAAAATTTCGTCGTCAAATACATATAAAAATGACGTTTCTCTTTTACATTACTAACAATACGTATTTATATTTTTGCACGCATGCAGCACTTATAACCCTCATTCTATATGGACTACCAAGATATTTTAGACGATATTGTAAACGAATCTCATTCCTTGATAATAATTGATAATTTATGATTATTTTGCGTCAAATTAGTTGTCACTAAGTTTATAATTTTTCTTCTCGGTAGCTAAGAATTGCGCTTCCAAGCTCGATATTGCGTGATTTATTCCTACTGAAGCTAGATTTTTAGAATGTCCACACATTGCACGATTGCCTGACAATCAATTGACGTGAATAAAGAAGAATTTGTCATTCCATATAGTCCACTTCTGTGGTGGATACCTTGTGTAGATTTATATGGATGGGACGTTGTAAAGTAAGGCTTTACAAATTATACAAATTACTTTGTTCTACGTTATTGAATAGCATCCTGCATTAAATTGTGTATTGTATGTGTTTAGGTATTTGGTCAGCACGATCCGCGATTCTAGGCTGAGCTCATTTAGTTATCTTTTACGCAACATTGCGACCCAAATAAACTTTTTGTTGGCCACTGCCCACAGATAAAGCCTGCCACAGAGACGATCAACAAATTATTAACTCTTTAAATACCAATTTTCATTAGAACACTTAAACCTCAAAAGAATTAAACTATAATAAGCAACCAAATGACCATCCCTTATTTCGATATCTTTCAAAACAGAAACGTCAATAAAACATAACTTATTATTTCCATTTAAAATAAGACTTTTCTACTTTACACCAATAATTTGAAGATAAATCTCGGATACATCCTTAAATAATCATATCTTTTTATTACGTATTTCTTATTTTATTTCCAAGGGTTCAATTAGATAGCCGAGTTTTTAAATGCGTACACTAATTATTAACTCCCACTATTGAATATACGTCTGTTAACATTCCGTAACTACATAAAAAATTGAATGCCAGATAAGAATTTCCAACGGGTTAAGCGATCGGCTGATTAACAAGTCTTGCGAAAAATAATCTCTCAATATAAGTCTTTATACTCTTGATACCCATATTACTTGCATTTTAAATGAGCATAAATAATGATATAATCAATGAAAAATTGAGAATATGTTTTTACAAATTACATATTGAAAAACAGTCACTTTCTACAATGTTTTCTCTTTTTTAATATCATCGTACATATCAGGTCATGTGACTTCTGTAAAAATCACAATATTATTTCATACGGTTTTGAAATATTTTTCTTATTGCCTATCACATAGCAGTTTTGTATAATCAATCATTCACCGCTGCTTTCTTCAACATAGGTCACTAAACGTATTCTTTTACTAGAACTAGTAGGAGCTGCTAAGCCAAATATAACATATCATCAAGACGTATTGACTGTGAAAATCTTCAGACATTTTCTTTCTTCTTATTTATATTTTTGACACGCTGATATCTATTTTGCGAGTCTATTGAAATATAAATATTTTTTTTATATATATATTCATTATGTTCATAAAAAGTTACGCATATTTTTTATGCGAAATATTATCATATAATATTTGAAATTATTATATGGCAAGGTTTCGCAAACATATTAAATTAGTGTAATTAGTCATAACAACATGACAACATCAATATATTGTCATATTAATATATAATTTAAAACAATTATAATGTATAGCAAATATGTAAATTGGGCCCATAATTTAAAATTACTTATTGACAATTTTACAACGTACGAAACGTTACACAACACATACAAATTTATATGCTAATCTTTTTATGAATGAATATCAGTTTGCTACTGAATTTGGTAGCAGTGATATAACCAAGAAATTAGCATGCGCGTGTTGGAGTCCTTCGATTCCAACTGTCCGTTCTTTTGAAAATCTTAAGATAAAAAGACTAAAAGCTCACCATTTTTCATGAAAAAAACTGTCAACACATATCTTCACACTGTGGAGATCTATTTACTCCACTTGTGTAGTGGATGTCTTCTCGTTGTCTAGATCAGCACTTTTTATATACTATATATAGGCCTCGGCCCGAAATCGAGTCGCTTAGCATATTTAATGAGTCGAAAAATATTCTCAAGATAAAGATATTCTTGAGATAATATTTTATAGTACCAAGATTTTCGCTTGACCAAATAAGTCCCCATTTTTTCAGTTACCTTTTCTCATTATATTTCTTTTAACTTCAGCACACAAGAGTGCGTGGCAACGTAAGTCTTGGATAATTTATACATATTTCCGGGACATTTCCGTCAAAGAAAATATATTGATACCAGAGCTCAAGGATACGCCTGATGAGACCAGATCCATAAGGACGAGGCGGGTGAATGGAGGGCACATTCAGTACCAAGTTATGTTGAACTCTCAAAATTTATTAATTTTGTTACCAATACAGATATTCCATGAGTTAAGTGTCTTCGATTTACGCGAATTTACGCGAACAGGTGATATAAAATTCTGACTGAAAATACTTTTCGTGAGCCAAAAAATCATGAAATCATGGTAAATTAACTTATATAATATTAATTACTACATGCGAGCTACTTATCTTATTGATCTAGCTAGCTAAATTAGCAACCAAATATGGGAACGAGCGAAATTTCAACGCTAAATCCCTATTTATTTTTGTTTGTACATATTTTATTCATATTTTCCTGGATAGTGAAATCAAAACCACTACACTAAATTCGGCCGCGAAACCAAAATCATTAACTTAAATTGGGTCACGACACAAAAAGCTTAAAAAACGTTGACTTAGATCCATATGATCCACTTTCGCAACGGGAAAGTTAAATAAAATCGATATCGGTGTTATTTTTTTTTTTTAGTTTTTTCGTGTAAGGCAGTCGGTATGTATTCACGTGGCTTCGAGTGTTAACAATCACAATTTATTTTTAACATCATAATGGTCCTCAATAAAGGTCGAATTTATTTCATAACTAGAGTAATGTGAAAGACACGTCCGGTAATTAGGAACGGATCAACTGTAATTTTGTTAAGACTTATTGCAGTTAATCGTTCGCACTTGTTCCGACGGACAAAAACAATCATTTTGTGTTGCAATAGTATTTTAGCCGAAGAGATAATAACATACGTAGTTACGTATAATATATAATATTCAACATCCATCTCAATATTTCTTTTTATAATAATATATGCAAAGGAAATAAATAAAACAATAATTGTTACTATTAAGTTCACCTTACATTTCAAAAACCTTCATTTTTGTATGTAACACTTTTAAACTTTACGACTGAATCAACTCTATACTGTTGCGATATCATAAATCTTCATTGATAGAACATTTGTCACAAAATATGGTACAAAATTCACAAAATGGTGATTTTTACTACGTCCGCTCGGAAGATGAAGTATGTGTATATCCAAACAACGGGGATGGCACGTATCGGAAAATATATTACCACAAACTATACATTTTACACTGTCTTAATGTGTAACTTCAGTAGCCAATTTACTACAGGCCACGGTGGTTTTGCCGCTAAGCTGTCTAAGTTTGGCCTTGTTAAGCAGCTAACATGCCCATGTGGCTGTCCAGAACAGGATGCTAATCACATTCTGTGGAAATGTCCAAGTATGTGTACGGAGCGGGAAGAGTTAATCACGTCGGTCCAACCAGCTGTTGAGCCATCCGACTTGGTTGCCACAAGAGCGAATTTCATTGCTTTCGAAAAGTTTGCGACGTCATACGGCGAGCGTGATGATCTCTTGACATAAATTGCTTGACCAAATAGTCTCTATTTTTTCAATTAGCTTTTTCTTTTATCATTATATTTCTTTTAACTTCAGCACACT